>CAUYSK010051138.1:0-81708 GCA_963575035.1 Avahi laniger | reverse complement strand
TAGGTGGCAAACTGTGATTGGACATGCCCTTAGGGTCCTCCCCAAGAAAGGCGTTCCTCTGCTGGCGCATGCGCTCAACTGATGTTTACCTCAAAGTTGTTTGGTGCTCAGCGCCATCTTCTAATGGCGTGGACTGCAGCGCTCCACAGTATCAATGGAAATAGACATTTTTGTGTTAGAACCTGTGTTAGAGAATTTTACACAACTATTTGAGTAAGATTTAATATGATCATCTGTAATGAATTAAGATACAACAGCCTTGAAGGCTGGTGATTCTGTCTCTACCTACTCATTATTTATATTATTTAGTTATTTTGCTTTTAAGTTTATATTTATTCAACCTAGGTTCTGTCTCTCTTTTCACTCTGTACATAATCCCTGGGTTATTTAATTCAAATTCATGGTTTTAACTAGCACCTGCCTATTACGATGACTCCAACTTCTATCTTTATTCTGAATTCTCTGTGCTTCTCATAGGCACCTTTAAGTTCCACATCCTAAACAGTTCTTCATGCACTTTCTAAACTTCATTCTTTTTTTCTTTCCCAGTTAATTTCATTACTTAGTGCCCCAGATTATATGTACATGGTTAGGAATAAATTCCTTCTCTCATCTCACACATTCATTCCATCATGAAGACTTGTTGGTAGTAGTATTATGTTTCTTGAATCCATTCCTTCCTTTGTTTCAAGTCCACTTTCTTAGTTCAGATTTTCATTTCTCATCAGGGTGGCTCTAATAGCTTTTTAACCTGTCTCCGACCTATAATTCATCTTTCAAACTGTTGATGAAATTGTTCGTGATACACAGTAGCATAAAGCTTCCCGTGTTTTCTAGAATATAGTACAAGTTCTTTCATTTGGCACATAGGCCTCCCATCATTTCAGCTTTCCTCTTATCCTCACCTCTAGCCACATTTCATATACTTGTGTTCCAGCAGTTCACACTATTTTTATTTTCCTAACATATCTTAAGTTTTTCATGCCTCAATGTCACTGCACAAATTGCTTCTACTGCCAGAAAGAATAGTAATTTTCCCCTGGTTTCCTTTTCTCTTTCAAGTTTAAGACTCCTCCTTCAGGAAACCTTCAAAAGTTGGATACTGTCCTAGACATAGAGAAAGCAATGTCCTTTTGAATCCTGTTTGTACAACTAGGTTTAGTTAAATGAGCAAATGGGTAAGAAGATTGTTTTAATGGATAAGAAAATTGTAGGATCATTACTAATTAGAGATTTTGTTTTTTCCTCATTGGTTTGAGATTTTTGTTTGTTTGTTTCTTCCATTAGAAGTGGATGAAGTAGACTCAGAAGATAGTACCGAACCTCCGCATAAAAGGCTTTGTTTGTCCTCTGAGGATGATCAGAGTATTGATGATTCTACTCCTTGCATATCAGTTGTTGCACTTCCACGTAAGTCACTATGTATTAAGAATATAGAGTTCCCTTTTGAAATCAAATTTTAGCTTGCAAGGGATTCATTTGGCATTTCTAGGTAGATTTGGGCTTATTGCTTTTCTCCTCATTTAGTCAAAAAACCTCTTTTTAACTAACACAGTATTATGTGTCAGGCATATCTCTAAATGCTTTTACATTATTGCCTAGCTTAATCTTCTCAACCTTTTTTAAAATTATTTCCCCACAAGGAGCCTTTTTAGACATTTTTTCCTAATTATGCTCTTCCTCCATGATAAATACAGTATAGCCACAAAGATACATACTGTATTTTTTAAATTCACTGAACATACGTCCTTGCTTTGTTCGTAAAGACCATAAAATGTTTTTACAACTACTGCCTTTCCAAGAACCATATTTGCCCTCATTGAGAAAGCATGCTCTATAAAAGGTACTATCGTTCTTATCCCTATTTTATAAATGAGGAAACTGAGGCAGTGAGAGGTATAATAACTTGTCTAAGATCATATCCGGGATTCTGGTTTCTGTGGTACATACCCTTAACCCTAGTGCTATACTGCCCTCTTATACTATGTGATTACATGAAAGTTAGATAGAAGCCTAGTTTATTCTCATTAAGAAAGTTCTTAACATGTTTATATTCCAAGATCATTTAGAATAGATTGGATTCTACAGGAGGTATATTTCAGGTGGAATACTGTTGGCAAAAGACTACTACATACCAGTTGCAACATTAGATTATATTTCTGATTTGCTTAGCAAAGAATATGGAAACTTGTTTAAGATTGGTGACCCCCTTGAAGCCAGAGTATGTCTTAGTCCATGGCAATGGGGATGGAGCATGTGACTATTGGTGGCGCTCCTAGCACAAAGGAGAGTTTTGCCATATCTGAGAACTTTCATTTTGTACTCAGCATCAGGCAAATACACATCTTCATCCAATGAAAAAAACAAGACTACATTTTCGGCATGGAAAATTAATGTTAACAAATAGATATGTACTCTGTATTTTGAGTTAATGGCTTGTTAAATTGAACAGAAAAGAAACCATTTTATTCCAGTTTGCTGTGAGACTTTAGCAAAAAGCAGTGTTAATATTGCTTCTAGTTGTGGCATATATGAGAAGAATATTTCTATTTAAAGATTCTTTTCCTCCTTGATTCTTATGTTTTTTAGATCTTTTCTAATTTGACTGTCATATTGTGATTCAGTTTTAAAACTTGATTGGCTTATTTGTACAGATGTAATTCTATATGGACGTTTCCTTAACTAGAATTTTTGAGTGATTATTTTGATACAAATTGGTTCATTCCTTTGCTTAAAGTAGAGTGCCTGGTTCATGTTTGTAGGTTCAAACTACACTTGGTATTTTGTTCTGTTTTATGGTGTTAGACTGAATCCTTTATAGCCTCATTCACTTAGCTAAGATAATATAGATATGTTGACATGAAAACACATAAGCTGCTTGATGTTAATGTCAGGTCATAACATCATCACATATGAAGACATTCTGGACCTAATATTTAGTAATAAGACTGATAAAATTTATCTGGTCTTTAAAAATCCTCTCAGCATCCAGCCTTAACTCTCATGTTACTCATTCTAGCTCACTAGCCACTTCTTTTTGCAGTCATCTACCACTACATTTACCCCATCCTCTATTCGTAGTTACAACTATGTGGTGATTGCAATATTCATTTAGATGATTCTTTCAATGCTTTAGCCTCTTATTCCTTTTGTTCTGTGTTTATTACTCGATTTACCTCTCTTGCTGTTACCCATTACTGTCCATCTGTGATCTATTTCAGACTTGCTGTTTTTTTGCCACTACTATCTTTCCAGCTCATTTCCTCTAGTACTCTTTTAATTCCTGCCGTCTTTTGCCTCACTGATACCCATGGATCTTACCACTTTCTCTTGTTCCTTCTTCGCTTGTATCCTTTCTTTCCTCCTTACCCTGTTTCACTTTCATGGTTAATCATTATAGACACTGTCTTATATTTACTTTCAAGTCCTTTTTCCTTTTCTAATTTTGTTGTTCTTTGGTGAAACCATAACCCTGTCTAAATCGGTCTTCGCCTATTTGTATCTATACCATTGCAGCTAGCTAGTTGAAAAGGATTAGAGAAAAATGACACAAGCAAGCTGACTAGTCTTGCTTTAAATTCCTGATCATGGGCTCATAATGCTGCCTACCAGCAGCCCCATAGTTCTCTAGTGTTTTTTTCTCGCACTCGGAGAGGACATTTCATATGTCCTGAAACCCCTCCAATACTACCTCCACGTTTTTACTCTGAACTGATAACCTTGCTTCCTATTTCACTGAGAAAAGTAAAGTAACCGGAAAATAATCCGTACAAATTGCCACTACCACAAATATATACTCAACCTGCATCTATGTCCATGTGTTCTGTGTATCCTAGCTAAGGCCTGCCCCTCTGTTTACTAGATTTCCTCCCCTTTGCGTACTCAAGCACATTGTTCTAGTAATTATTTCCTCTCTTCTGAATCTTCAATTTTTCATTCTCTACTGGATCATTCCTATCACTATTACAAACATACCGTTATTTTTTTTTTTTTAAATAAAAAGTCCCTTTAGCTCACTTTTGGCTCCTATTCAATTTCTCTCCTTGCCTTTAGATCAAAATACCATGAAAATTGCCCATACTTACCTTCATTTCTTCTCCCATTTTTCTTAAACCCACTCTAATCAGGCTTTTACCCCTTATCCAAAACTGTTTTTCCCAGGTCTCCAGAGACCTTCTTGCTAAATCCAATGGTCTTTTTTTTTTTTTTGACTTTATCTGTCAGGAACTTTTGACAATGTTTATTACTCCCTCCTCCTTGAAACATTTGTCAGGTGGCTTCTAGGAGACACATTTCTCTGGTTTTCATTGTATTTTTCTGTTCATTCCTTCTTAGTTTCTTAGGCTAACTTGTTCATGTCACCTGAACCTGTAAATGTAGAGCACTTCAAGACTCAGTCCTTAGACTGATTTTACTGTTTTTACTCACTTTCTAGGTGATCTCAATTCATGGTTGTAAATACTAACTAATGATAACTCTCAGATTTACTCCAGCCCAGACTTCTCCTCTTAAACTCCAGATGTTTAGTAGACATCTCAAACTAATGTGTTTAAAACTGAGCTCCTGAAACCTCCTAAATCCTTGAATTTGCTTCTTTTAACAGCCTTCCCCATCTCATTAATAGCAGATCCATTATTCTAGTCATTCAGATTTTTTTTAAAAAATTAATGTTATCCATGGCTCTTCAATTTCTCCCATCTCTGGTTTTCCTGCAAATCATATTGGCTCTACCATCGAAATACATTCACAATTTGAACCACTAACTACTCTTCACTTGCCTTTACCCTAGTCCAAGCCACTGACCTGTCTTATTTGGATTATTGCATTAGCCTCTTAACTGATCTCACTCCAGCCCTTGCTGCCCGTCCAACTGTTTTCTCCATAGCAGCCAGAGTGATCCTATTAAAATAAAAGTCAGATTATTATCATTCCTCTATTCAAAATCTTTTAATGGTTTCCCACCAAAGTCTTTACAGTGGCCTGTAAGGCCCCACATAATCTCCTACTGTTCTTATTCAGTTTGCTCTAGCCACACTGGCCTCCTTGCTATTCCCATGAACACTTAATACGTGCCCCATCTGAGAGCTTTTGCGCTTGACTGTCCTTGGAATATTCTTCCTTAAGATATGTGCAAGACCTGCTTCCTTCCTCACTTTGGTCAAAGTCTTGATCACTTTTTCTAGCCCTCTATCTAGGATTTCAAATATCCTTCCCCCACCCCAACACATTCCCTTTCCTGCTTTATTTTTTTTTCTCCTTTCTACTAATTACTCTCCAACATAGTATCTTGTTCATCTTTTGTCTTTTCCCATGGAGGCAGGATTTTTATTTCCTTTTCTCACTGCTGTATTCCCAGTACCTAGAACAGTATCTTGTGGGAATTAAGTGCAAAATAAATATTTGTTAAGCAAAGAAATATTGACAAGAAGTATGTTAGGGAATTAGATGGTTGCATTTCCACCATGGATAATTTTGTAGTAATTAGTACTTGCCATTATTATTCTGGAGATGAACTCCTCTTCCTTTTCTTGAAGTTTCAGAAAATGATCAGAGCTTCGAGGTGACCATGACTGCGACCACAGAGGTGGCAGATGATGAGATTACTGAGGGGACTGTGACACAGATCCAGGTATAGTAAGTCTTTTAACTGGCCTCAGGAGAATGATCCATTACACATAGCTTAGTTGATAAAATGATGAGAATATATTTTGCCTGACAAAATAGCAGCCACAAAATTGAGGTAAGACTACTTCATTCAGATTTCTAGTCGCCACACATTAAGTCTCAGTTGTAACAAAGATAGAGTTTTAAAATTTATTCCCTGTAGAGTGGTTTACATCTGTTGAAACAGGAGATGATGCGTGTGCATTCATTATCTATGTATAATGATCTCACTTGGGCTGTTAAATAACAACAGTTGTAGTTATGGTAATACTGTTCCTTTTGGTGCTTATGGGCCTAGATACGTTATATCATGTGTTGTGTTTGGGTAGTAATCAGACCTTACTGTTCCTTCTTACAGAACTTCTTTGTCTCTTATGAGCTCTAGCTAAGTTACTTCTGCCAAAAGTAATGAGAATTCTTTGTTCTCTTAAATAGCCTGAAGCTTAACTTTATTTTACTTACGCATTTATCTTTGGCTGATTGTACCTTTCTTTTTTAGTATCTTGTCCTTTTGCTTCATCTCTTCATTTAATAAAATATATGTTTGAAGTAGAGACATTATAGCATTTTACATTAATGAAGCATCACAATGACCATTCATTTAAAAAGTATAATTGTTGCAAGTTGATATGTAACACAAAGGACTAAAGACACCTCAGGTATGTGCAGTATGTACCTTTTGCAATAATGTTTAGTTCCAGAATCTCAAGATTTCCAGAAGGATGAGTCTCAAATACGGTTCAAATAGCTTTGACCCAGGCTGGAGATCCTCATGCTCTGCCCTTAGATTTCAGCCAGTGATTTGCCCAGGAAGGTTTTTCCAAGCCCCCGAGCAGTAGAATGTACCTTTCCTTCAAAATAGGACTTGTCAAAGTCATTCCAGATTCAAAGACTATGTAGTCTCACTTCTATCCAATTTTCAGCACATAAAAATATACATATGTGTATTGTATGCATATATATGATTTGGTTTGCAAATCTAATTAGTATAAGATTGAGCAGTGGCAATATTAGTATTTATTATAAGACAAATTATAAAGTTGTTTTGATTATTGCCAGATATTTAATTAGTTGTTTAATATTTAGCCTCTTGGTTATTACCATTTCAGTAAATGAAAAACTTTTAATAATTTCTAATGTTTGTTTAACAAGATTAACATTAGGTTATGAATTCAAAGTCAACATGGTTAAAAAGTTCAGAAATAGTTTGCTTCTTACTGTATCCTTGCTGTAAACCAGGTTGCAGCTATTTGACGTAGTTTGGTAGTTAATGTACTATTTTATTCCAATGATGGGACTAGCTTGAAAAATAATCAGAAACTGTAAAATGTCCCAATATATACAGTACTTTGTGGTTACGAGAAGTCTTCAGTGGATGGATTGAATATTTATTTTTACATTTCTAAGCCTATATATATTATAGACATGAAATCCTGCAACCAACTCACAAAGATTTTATTTAAAAAGCAACAGGATATTAAATAAAGCCTGAGTAAATTTAAAAAATTTATGCATAAAGTAGCAAAAATGGGGGTAAAATACTGTAAAATTTATTATCTGTATGCTAAATATAGATAGGTATCCTTCAGGGTACCCAAGTCTCCTGCTATACTCATTAAATTCATTTGTTATTGACAATATTGAATATTATTATTACCGCTTAATTATTTGCTCATTTGATGGTTATATGATTTAGTGATAATTGTTACTCTTTATCAGGACAATTTGAGCCATAAAGCATTAAGTTTGTCCCAAAATAGCAGTTAATTAACATGACAGACTTATTTCTAAGATTGATAGAGTGAGCTCTGCTATATAAACATACTTTGGGAAATGGTGATTTCTTAAGAGAAAATCTTTTAAGAGTGTTTTCTACATTATAGTTCTTAAAAGTGGGTATTGAATGAATGAATGAATAAATAAATAAAAAGTGGATATCTATCAAGCAAGGTCTTTTGGTAGATCTGTTTCACCCTTTATAAATGTATAACTCTTGGGTCAAATCTTATAGAATTGTGATCTTCAAAGTACAAGGGGCCTTAGACATCATTTGTCTCAATTCTCAACTTTAGAAAGATTCCTCTCTTAGGTCTTTTTTTTTAATCTACAAAGTATGACACATAAATAATAGGGCTATAAAACTTTTCAGACTTGTTCCAGTGATTTCTAGCTTTTTGCCCATGGATTTTTAAACACTTTCATAAATATATGTATTATCACCTGATACTAAAATAAAGTAGGCAACATTAGAGATGTGGCTTGTCTTCTCATTGTACCTTGGTTGTTCACTAACAGTTTATCTCTTTCTAAGTGAGCCGACTTTCAGTTCCTCTCCAAAGTATAAGTTCAATTTCTGCTTATTCAAGAAATAGTAATCCAGTCATTCTTAGGACTCCAACCAGTGACATTGCTTAGTAGTTTATCCAGCCCAGAGACTGAATTGGGTTGAGTGGTCACTAAGCATGTGATTTCCCCCTTATCTTGATCTGCCTATGATTGGATCATACCTGATATGGTAGCACTATTACCAAATTTTCCCCATTTACGTTATGGCTCTCTTTAGGACTAGGTCAACTCTGTTAAAAGCGACTTTTTTCCTACAGGATTTGTTAGTTTAGATGGGTTCGTAATTGAAAATATACCTTGTGCTGGTTGCACAAAAGACTGCTTTAGCTGCAGTAGTAATGAGTAGTACCACACAGTTCTTTGAGAGGAAGGTACATTAATAAGGCTATGAATCACTTCTAGGGAGTGGCTAAAACAAAATTGTCAGTAAACAATAAGCAGAACATGATTTTGCAATAATGTCTTTTGATTTTAATTGTTAATCCTTTAAGTTAAGGAAGAGATTACATTAAGAGATAATTATGTATTTAGGGAGCAAACTATCTGTGAGGACAGATAACCAATCATAACACCAAACTGTAGCATTTCCGTTTTCCTATCTGGAACTGATTACAACTGTATATGTATGATGAGCTCATTTACATTTGTTATGTTGATTTAAATACTTAGTAGAATATAAGCCCATTTTATATAAAATTGAAGCCACTACTACATTACTTGCTTAAACGAAGATTATGTTATGTTAATGTGGATAATTTTGTTTTTATACTGCCATAGTAAAAACAGCAGGAAATGTTTGTTTTTCTATAAACTGACCATATCTAAAATAAATGAATTCTATATTACTATATTAAAGTTTCATAATGCTTAGCATTGCAAAGATGAATCAGCTTGGGTATTAAACGCTACTGTTTTTGTTCTTTGTTTTTTGTTTTTGTTTCATTTTGTTTTTTTTACTTTTACCTATTCAAGATTTTACAGAATGAGCAACTAGATGAAATATCTTCCTTGGGTAATGAGGAAGTTTCTGCAGTGAGCCAAGCATGGTTTACAACTAAAGAAGATAAGGATTCTCTGACTAACAAAGGTAAGATACACTGTGAATTTTAGTGTCCATTGGATAAAATGGAGATAGAAAGGGCTTGTAGTCATTGAGATTCTGAGTTGGACTTTCATCTCTGGGATTCAGTAGTCACAGTAATTGAGCTTTTCTAATTAAATTTGGCCTTAATGACTTCAAATAAGGCCATGAAAACATTTCTTTTTCAGTAATTATTACTTTTCTGATAGGAAGTAGGTTTTGTTAATTTTTAGTGGTGTTAAAAAGACAATACAGTTAATTGCTTATGAGAGTAGTGAGTCAAGCCTTTTCAAGGGTCTGCTGATTTCAATTTGATAAGCATCTTAGAGACATAAAGTAAAATAACAGTATTTAAAGTGCTGCTTTGCTCATAAGCATAGCTGGCGAAGTTGCTATGAAAAAGTAGAGGTTGTATATATGGCACTCTAAAGTACAGAAAGGAAGTAGAAATAAGTAAATTGATTGTTTTCAACCATTGTACAATATATACTCCTTAAGAATACATTATTTACTTGGTATACAATGTATTGTGTTTACCTTGCCCTAGAATCTTTTGTACATGTTCTCTTGCTCATAAAATTTATTTTTTACTGGAGAAATTTTTCCGAAAGTTTTGAGTGTGATTTAGCTTTTCTTATTTTTATAAGTGTCTTTTTAGCAGTTCTTTAGCTCAAAGGATAATAGAAATAGTATTTTTTATATCTTTTAATTACCATTGACTTTTTTTTTTAGTAGGGTCAAATATATTCTTACTTAAAAAGCAGGGGTTACAAAAACAACTTCTTTTGGGGATCTTTCAAATGAATGAGAAATTAAATTAGCTATATTTTATTCTCACAGATAATTTAGTGACAAAAGAAATCTTTAGTTAACATACAGAACATCTTTAGTATTTATTTAATCCTCTCAAGGAGTAACATTTTCTGTAACATTACTTATTGTTTTTTAAAGGACATAAATGGAAGCAGGGGATGTGGTCCAAGGAGGAAATCGATATTTTGATGAACAATATTGAACGCTATCTGAAGGTATCTTATAGCATATTTGTGTTTCACTGATTTACTACCAGTTGCAAAAATATCAAAGCAGCATACTGTTTTTACATATTAGAAACTTTTAACTACTTTTTGTAACATGATTAGCTAATATGTTGTAGCTTAATAATTCTAAGATACATGATTATAGTATAAACATTTTTAATCAAATTTTGAATTCTCAGTTTAAAATAGCTTTATTGCTTTAGTTGCCACCCTTTAAACAGAATCTTAACAGCCTCTCAACATCTTAAAACCTTTTTAAGCTGTCCATAAACTAGTTTAATTTATATTGTCTAAAGCTTAAAGTATACCTCTTCTGTGAATGCCTTTATGACATCATGCTAGTCCTTCCCTTTTAAAATAATTAAAAATTTAGTTTATTTTCCTATTCAGGCTTACTTCTTGTTAGCTTAGTCCTCTTCATTAAATGTTCTTTGAACACAGTATTTTTGAGGGACTGGAGATATATGAATTGCCTTAACGCGTAGTGTTTGCTTTTGAAAAGCCAGCAGTCAGTTTGGGAAAGCTGAAAACAGGTGAAGGATGATACAGGTTTTGTACAATGTAAGTGATATATGTTGTGAGTTCTACACAAGTTCAGTGAAGGAAGACTTTATTCTCAGGGTTAGGACAGTTATAGAAAATTTTTGGAAGAGCAAAGATTTGAGCTGAGTCTTGAAGGGGTAGAACTTGGGCTGGAGTGGGATTGGAGGCAACAGCATGAGTAAATCAAAACATCAGAGATCAAAACCAGGACACATTACATTAACTCCTTTACCTTGAACCAAGGTCAATATCTTGTGGAAAACTGGGCTTTGAAGTCCAAGCCAAAGAATTAGAATTTTATCCTATAGGAAGTGAGAAGCACTAAAGGGTTTGAGAAAAGCTGGTAGCTTAGTTAAGTGAGAGATCAGTGGAATAGATTTTTCTCAAGGAAATCTTACTAGAGACTTGCTGACCATTCCTGTAATGGGATTAGATTCAGATAGTACACGTTTGAAATGTAGACTGTTAGCATTGTTTGGGGGTAGGGGAGTGTACAGTATTTACCCATTCTCCTATTGTTTGGTATATAGGTTGTTTACTATTTTCACTATACACTAATGTATAAATACATTGCTGCCTAGAATGTCCACATTTAAGCTAATTTTAACTGCAACTTTCCTAAGCTAAGCTTTGTACACTGTGAGGAATTTAAAAACTTTAATTCTTTAATGAATGAATATCCTTCCACCAAGTTTATTGTTTTAAGAGAAACAGAACTACAGTGACTATTGAACTATTGTATCCAGAAGTGTATTAAAGTTGTCTACTGGTCACATACACTTTAGTTAAAACTTGAAAATGCTATGGGTTTAGGTAAGGCAGTAATGGGTGGTGAACTTCGGAGATTAACAGTCATGTCTAGGAGATTGAAGTAGATGATTTCCAAGGACCCTTCCAACTTAATGATTAATGGAGAGAACTGTCAGTAGGATTTGAGACCTTTGCAGAGAACCATTTCAGTAGATAAGGTGAGAATGGCAAGGACTTAAACTACAATGGTAGAAATAGAATTGGTAGAGAAAGGGCAGATAAGTAAGTAGTCTGTAAGGACGCCTGGTGACTAGATGTTGGGAAAGAAGAAAAAGGAGGAGTTGGTAACTTAACAGTTTTTGGGTAATTAGAGAATGATGATAGAATTGGCAGAAATCATGTCCAAAAAAATTCACTAATTTTGGAAAAAGATAAATTTGTTAAATTTTCATTCTTGACCATGCTTTTTATTATGTAATGCTTTTCTATAAGAACACAGTAGAGCCAGTTTTAAACTTCAGAAAGTTCCACTTATTAATAGTTAGATATCTCATATTTCTTATTTTAGGTAAAAGGATAAATAAAAGTAAGTGTCACAAGCAAGAAAAAGGATGGGTGTGAGGGCAGAAGAATCTTTTATCTCACTGTAATGGTCATCCTGCAACTCATTGTGTCTTGCATGTGGGAGATCAATAAATATTTAGTCGTTTGCAAAATTGGAACTGCATAAGTGAAAGAATTTTAGGAAAGATTCTAAAACTTAGAAGCTTTTACTATGGAGTTCATACATTCAAAGGAGTATAAAATGCCTACCCAGTCTGATTTCATCTATTTTTAAAATTTATGTAAATGAATTCTCTGCATATTCTATAACTTGCTTCTTTTGCTCAATATTAAGATTTTGATATCCATCCCCTGTTAGTTTGTTTAGCTGTAGTTCATTGTGCAAATATACTATAAGTTACCCATTTTACAGTTAAAACTTTTTAGTTTTTTGCTATTAATTTGTACAAATCTGGTGTGCATGAATGGTATTTCATTCTGGTTTTATTTTGTGCAATATTTTTCTGACAACATATTTTAAATGTTTATTGGCCATTTGTACTTCTTTGAAATTCCTGTTTGTATCTTTTACCAATTATTCTATGGAATTGGTCATCATTTTCTTTTATTTAGGCGTTCTTAATATGTGCTGGATACTAATGGTTTATTGGTCATTTGTGTTACAGATAACTTGTTCCAATTTAGTGGCCTGTCTTTTCCTTCCTTCTCTTGTAGGTATCATTTGATGGACAAAGATTCTTAAATTTCAATATCAGTTACAACATCTTTTTTTTGTTTTTCATACTTGTTTAAGAAATCCTCCGCAGCCTCAAGAGCGTGAAGACATTCTCACATATTACCTTATGAAAGTTTCATAAGTGATCCTGCTGACTTTTTTTTTTCCTATAAGTATGGGATAGGTTTTCAATTTTATCTTTTTCTGTATGGAAGACTGTTGTCTCAGCATCATTTATGGAACCTCAGTCTTTTTCCCAGTCTCCAAGGTCCATTCTGTCCTAAATCAAGCTTTCACAGATTTGTTTCTAGGTTTTCTGATTTGTTTCCAACTTCTGTTTGTTGATACCTGCACCAATACAGCATTGCCATCAGAAGTACCAATATCAGATGGGACAAGTCTCTTCATCAATATCTTGGCTATTCTTGGCCATTTGCTCTTCTCTTATAAATTTAGAATCAACTTTCAGAGAATGAAACACTGATTGAATTTTTATTGCGATGGCATTGAATCTGTACATCAATTGGAGGGGTGATTAATATCTTCATGGTGTTTCATCTTCCAGTTAAACAACATGGTGTATAACTCTTCATTTTATTAGTTCCTCTTTAATGCTTTTGGATAAAATTTTCATAACTTAAGATTTAGTCCTGATGCTTTTAATTTTGATGCTGTTGTAAGGAAGAACTTTTAAAAATATTCTATAAGCTTTGTATAGACATGCAAATGACTTTATATCGCTTTTGTATCCAGCAACATTGCTAAGATGCTCTTTTTCAAATAAAATAATTTTTTCATAGATTTTTGGATTTCTATGTATATAACATTATCTGCAATGGATTCTTCTTTTCCAGTCTTTATATGTTTTGTATATTTTTTATCAGATTATCAGCAAATCCTAATTTGCTAAGAGTTTTATCACCTAGGAATATTGAATTTTATGAATGCTTTTCCACATCTATTAGATTTTACATTTTTTCCATAAATCTGATGTGATTAATTATATTAATAATTTTTCT
This sequence comes from Avahi laniger, assembly GCA_963575035.1. Classification (NCBI taxonomy): domain Eukaryota; kingdom Metazoa; phylum Chordata; class Mammalia; order Primates; family Indriidae; genus Avahi; species Avahi laniger. Next base: position 67,986 of record CAUYSK010051138.1, on the reverse strand, counting down.
GAAGTTAACAGAAGTTTGTATTCCTGGGATGAACTTACTTTTTACACTGATGAATCAACTTTTTTATACATTGCTGGATTCAGTGTGCTAAAATATTATTAGGATTGGGGGGTCTATGTTAGTGAATGGGCTTGGCCTGAAAACTCTTTTCTGAAACTGCCTTTGTCTGATTTTGCTATTGAGGTTATGCTAGCCTGATAAAATGAGCACTTTTTTCTTTTCCTTTCCTGTTTACTTTCTCCTTTCCTTTCCTGTTAGTACAGATGGAGTCTCGCTGTGTTGCTCATGCTGGTCTTGACTCCTGGCTTCAGGGTAGTTAGTCCTCCCACTTTTTTCTTTACTCTAGAATAGTTTGAGATCAGAATTATGTATCTTTTGACTATTCGGTAAGATTTACCTGTAATGTCATCTGGGCCTGGTTATTTTCACTGTGGGAAGATTATTAATAACTCATTAAATTTTCTTGATGGTCAGTGCCTATTCAATTTTCTATCTCTTTCAGAGTCAGTTTTGGTAAGTTGGCTTTTTCTAGGAATTTATTCATTTTATCTGAATTCAAATTGATTACCATAAAATTGTTTATAATGTTTTATTAACTAATCTCTGCAGCATTTCTACTTAGGGCTCATTTTTTCATTTCTAATATTTGTGTCTTTTTAATTTTGCTGGAAGTTTATCATTTCAAATTTTATTAATCTTAAAGGATTTTTTTCAAAGAATCGATTTCTAGGTTTGTTTATTCTTTCTGTGCTTTGATTCCTGATTCCATTTATTTTGCTCTTATAATTTTCTTCTTCTTTTTTTAGATTCATTTTTAATTTTTTATAATTTTAAAAGGAGTTGACAAGTTGAATTTGATACAGTTTATTTTTAGAAAATTTAAGTATCACTTAATTATCTCTTACACCATATATGACTTGTTAATGAATTAGCAATATAGTCTTTTTCTAAATGCCATTGATGACCTTTAATATTAAAACCAGTTTTAAAAGCATAGTATATCCATATGCATTTTATCAGAAATCCCTAAATCAAAGAAATGTAACCCATTTAGGCACGCGGAATAAAAGATGCTACAGAAATCATCTTTGAGATGTCAAAAGACGAAAGAAAAGATTTCTACAGGACTATAGCATGGGGTCTGAACCGGCCTTTGTTTGCAGTTTATAGAAGAGTGCTTCGCATGTATGATGACAGAAACCATGTGGGAAAGTATGAAAACTTGTAATGCTGCATGTTTTCATGTAATTAGGGAAAATATTTAAGGAACTGTCATTTCTTAAAAATAGGATTATGATCAGGGCCTTAATTGGAGACAACTATGAATGACTTTTGACTTAATATTTTTATCCTCCAGGTCCATGTTGTAAATATGGTGAAACCTCATTAAAATAAGGCCTCTTTTAGAAATTAGAATCTAATCATTTTATGTAGGTTAGATTTACTTAATATAGCAAAGTCTGCTTTGTAGTAAGGTAACATAAAAAGTATAGCAATGGTTAAAGATTTAAGAAGTGTGTGAAAAGAACTACAAATTCATTGGTATCATTTTTCCTATTGGTTTTTTAGAGTATAGCATTCCTAAGTCAGTGACTTTTTTTTTTTTGTTAAATAAAACCAAACTGGAAAAGAACTATATTTCTGGAAACAATGCATGGATTTCTGTTACAGGTAGCATTTATGGAAACGCATTACTAAGAGTCTTCAGTGCAATGATTTTATGTTGTTACTGTTGTACTTGGAATTTCTTTGGAAATTTTAGGTAGCAGCAGTATGGCTTACTAGTTACTGCCAAACTACTGGCACAGCTTTTCCTCTTCAGCAGCATGCTGATGAGAGCACATTTAAGAGCTGAAGAGAATTAAATTATGTTTTTATGACAGTAGAAAGAGAGAAATTTTTAAATGGAGCATGAAGGACTTGTTACTGCATAAACTTTCCATATACTACAAATGGTTATAAAGTGAGCAGCCTTTCGTAGTTATTAAGGGGACATTTTTAAAAAGAACATTGCATTGACTTTATTGAAGACTTGACTGCTGAACTAAAGAGTACGAGTATGTAAGATGTCCATGCCTGGGTAGAAGAAATTAAGAGAATCTTAATTGTTTCAGTGCCTTGAGAGAATTTTCCATAGATTTCTTTTACTCTAATTTACAGTGTCTTCCATAAGTCTTTCAGAATAGTTATGATTTCAGTTCTGTTTCAGTTATGAAACATAATTTTGAATTAAAGGAAGTTAGACAGCATTGGGGCAAATTTATGTTTTAAATATTGAATTTTCCTGGAGAAAGTTGTGCAGTGTTTACCTTTATTATAACTAAAAGTATTTACTATTGGTGTTTGTTTTAAAAAGGAAATTAGAAGCCTTTGTTTTTAGCTTTTATTAATCTACTTTAAAATAGGCTACTTTAAAAATATTGTCAGTATGCTAAGTAACTTAACATTCAGCTCCCTAAGTCAAATTCTGGTTTTTATTAGGTTGTTAGCATTTCTTGTTTTAATTGATTTTTTTAAATTTCTCTGAATTTGTAGATACACACCTGAAGAAATTGAGAAGCTCAAGGAGTAAGTTTTAAGTTTTTTTTTATTATTAATTCTAATTGTTTGTTTTTTATGTCTGGTGTTTTTAAAAGTTTTACTTTGAAAATTTCAAGAGGTTTTGGCAGACTGTTGTAATGTAATTCTGCTTTTAAGTATTATTGACTGTAAAAAGATCATACCAGATCCATACCTGCACAGAGTAGCCATGCCCATAAAGCATAAATTTAGCCTTCTGTTGTCAGTCACCAAATGCTTCCTCAGACCACTAATAGGGGTTCCAGAAGAGATTAGATTAGATGGCCATTTTTGGTGGCCTGAACACTAAATTTGGGGAATTTATATACCAGTGTCAAAACCAGGGTTGTGCTACATGGCTTAGCTTAGAGTGGAGACTTGGCAAATATTTCACTGAATATCTCTGGACTGATTCTACCTTGTAAAGGCTATTGAATCTCAGGAAACATAATTTTGCTTCATTGAGTGAGGACCATAAGGTATAATTTAATGAACTGCATGGATCATGAAAAAAATTGAAAGTAGATTCTGTTTATGATGATAAAGACCTGTGAAACTTTTTCAGGTATCTAAAGAAGAGCTTGTTAGGTGTATGCTCAAAAGGGAAAAATCTGGGGCTTGCCTGAGAGAGAATGTCAATAACCTGAGGGGAAATTTGTTCTTTTTTGAACACATATCCAAGTTACTTATTTCTTGACCCAGGAAAAAGGCAATTGCTGCCTGTTTTTTTTTCACCCACAGACAACTGTGGACCCCAAAAAAAGGCCACACTTTCAAACTTTGGCTCTCAAAGTATTGCTGCCCACAACTTCCAAACCAGTCAAATGGGAAGAAGAAGAATGAAGAATAAAATGATGAAATTAAAAGGGAGAAAACAGTTGAACCAAATGCTGATTGGCAGACTCTTGTTTTAGGCTCCGGATAAAGCATGGCAATGACTGGGCAACAATAGGGGCGGCGCTAGGAAGAAGTGCATCTTCCGTCAAAGATCGGTGCCGACTGATGAAGGATACTTGCAACACAGGTACTGTGAGTGCTACTGGTGTCATTTTCTTGTCACCATTTGTACCTCTAACCCCTTCACATACTGCCTTCTCTTTGTTCTGGGGAAAAAAATTGTCATTTTTGTCAGTTCAAACTTTATTTTCTAGTGTTTCTTTTTCTTCAGCTTAATACTTACACCCAACTAATCTTTTACTTTGTTTTTGTATAAGATGACATTGTTCACAGGAATACAACATCACCTCAGTTCAATTTTATGGCAATTTAAAACTGCCCCAGTTGGGAAAGTATTTATTTTTAAGGCATATATACAGGAAGTAATTTTAATTGGCTCATCTAACTGTTAAGTTCACATTCACAACAGCTTATCAACATGTATCTATGAAAAACTTTCGTTGCAGGCAGGTCCCAAGAAGCAGTTGTGTTCCAAAAGTTTATATGTATTTTGCTTAGTTCAAACTCAAAGTATATTTTTCCATAGAAAAAAATGTATGATTGGTGTTTCAATCCTCAAGCCAGACCACAAATGCCTCTTAATGTATACGAGTGTACCAAGGATACTGTTAAACCTGACCTTTATGACCATGAATAGTATTTAGGCTCTGCCATTAATTGTCATTTAACCTTTCTGAGCTTCACTTAAACCTCTAAAATGAACAGGTTAGAATTATAATTCCGTAGTTCTCTTTTAGCCCTAATGTTCTCTGAAAGATCCGCAATCTGTGCTCTTTTTCAATTAAAAAAACTAGTTCTCAAGTTTAGTGTTAGCTTCTAGGGCATATATTTTTTTATCCTTGCACCCACACATAACACACTAAAATGAAATCGAGAATGTTTCTTGCTTAACTGTTCCACCATCACTATTACCTGCAAGGCAGTGAGAATATACATTCCACCAACTCTGTCATTCTGTGACATAACTAACTTAATGAACGAAGCAAAGTTAGAAGCTTTAGATTTAGGATAGGACCCCAGAAGTTCATGTAAGATGCTGGGAGTAACAAAACCCCTTTTGTTAACATTGTTTGGAAGGACAGTATGCCATTCCCTCCCTGATTGCCAGCCTGAGGGATTGATCTGTCTGGTTCCTTCTCATGTTGCAACATACAGTTTGTGATGAGGAGTTTTCTCCTCTGTTCTACACCATGAAACAGCACAGTCTCAGAGTATTCCCTTCCTTTCGTATCATGCTAGCATAGGAGAATTCCACCCACAGTATCCAGAAATGTGCTTACGATAATAATAAACATTCAATAAATATTTTGTTGAACAAATGGATCCCTGAAGCAAGCACGTAGTCTTTTTGATATTTTCTATCAGTTTTTAGCTACTACTAACAAAATGGAAACAGAAGTAAAGGAGGTTTTTTTAAAAATAGGGTTTTTTTCCCCGTTTTTCTGCTATGGCTTCATAAGAAAAAGACCAAGAGGAACATTTGATATTATTTATTCGTGGGTTTATAGGTTCAGAAAAACCAAGAATAAAAGTATGCATAAATTCCAATGTCAGACTTTACTGATATTTCATCACAGTAGCTTGGAGTTGGGATAATGAGAAAAGAAGATGGCATAACTTGGATACATAATTCTTTGTAGTTATGTTTTGGGTAGCTTTGCTTTTCTTAAAGAGTCAGTAAGTGCTCTTCATTAGGATTCTATATTTTCTTTTGTATTGAGACTATTACTGGGCTAGTTAAAGTACAACTGTCTTATAGGTATATGTGGTTTCCCACCAGAGGGTCATTCAGAAATAAACTCTTAGTACTACTGCATACTACCCTCAGTCCTTGTAAATACAGGGCTGAATCAGATTTGTAAAAGGAGGAGAAGGTAGCAGTGGTAGTCTGGATGATTTCCTTCTTTCAGGGAAGTGGACAGAAGAAGAAGAAAAGAGACTTGCAGAAGTGGTTCACGAATTGACAAGCACTGAGCCAGGTGACATAGTCACACAGGGTGTGTCTTGGGCAGCTGTGGCTGAACGAGTGGGTACCCGCTCAGAAAAGCAGTGTCGTTCTAAATGGCTCAACTACCTGAACTGGAAACAGAGTGGGGGTACTGAGTGGACCAAGGAAGATGAAATCAATCTCATCCTCAGGTTTGTGTCCTAAATATTTTAATGACAGAAGCTGCTTTAATTGCTGTGAATGTCTTGATTGACTTTCCTCTTTTGGTTTCCCTAGATGCCTAATATCTGAAAAGTATCCTTTCCATAGAAAGCCACTATTTAAGATTCTAACTATTTCATATTGAGCTCTTTTTTTGTTTTGTGTTTGTTCCTAGTGGATTTAGTGCTCGTGCAGAGTACCAGATTGAAGGCGTGGAGACTGAAGTCCTCTCTATGTCCACAGAACAGGTACGGCACAGGCAGCGGCAGTGCAGCTTTTCCACTGTCCCACCAATGTGCCTCAGTCCTAGCCTAGGGGGAACATGTTTAGGGTAAGAGGGCTATCAGTCTCCATGCCCTTCAATCCTTGGCTACTGTGCTAAGATTGCCAAGAAGAGGGGCCTAGACTACAGTTACCCCCACACCTTCAAATTGGACCAAATCAAACATATCCATTTCATACAAATCCAAAAATAGCTTTAAGGTAGTAATTCCTTATTTATTAAATTAGTTGGTTTAACCGTTAAGACTCAGACTATAGTGGCCAAAAATACCAGCAAGAAATTATTTAAGACACCAAAGTAATAGAGACCATCATTGTGGCTACTCCCTGCTGAAAGTCAAAATCATCATGACAGTTAAAGCTAGAAAATGAGTAGATTTTTAAAACCCCCAATTTAGTTGTACTATTGTGTTGGTTGTTTTTTTGGTTGCTTCTATTATTTTTTTCTATTATTTTGTTTTGGATTTTGTTTAGTTTTTCAACTAGTAATCTTTTTAAGTAGCTCATTTTTAAACATTTTTGTTTGTTTTACAAATGGAAAAGTTCAGATCCAGGAAATAACTGACTTAGTAAAGGCCACACTATGAAACATTGTAGAACACTGTACAGCTAAACCTGTTCTTATTCTAACCTTTCCTTCACAGTGCTTCATCTGGTTCTAACCATTTATGGTTTGGCCCTCTGGTTGTACCTTTAACAAAAGGCTATTGTTAGTGTTATTTCTTAGCTCTTACCTCTGGAAGCAGGTCTGCATTCCTGGTATCCTTTCCCGTGCATCTTAACAATAGCCTCTCATTGGTATAACCTGCCACTCCCTTTATTGCCGGTACCATCACCTGTAGTCAGAGGAGGGGTCTTAGGGAGAAATAAATTTAACATCTAACAGATGCTTATTTTGTAACCTGTAGGATAGCAGAGCTTGATGTAGCTGATGAAAATGACATTAACTGGGATCTGTTAGCTGAAGGATGGAGCAGTGTCCGTTCACCACAGTGGCTTCGCAGTAAATGGTGGACCATCAAAAGGCAAATCGCAAACCATAAGGATGTTTCGTTCCCTGGTAATGTATTATTTCCTTTTTAAGTTCTTCCTTTTTCTTACCATATTTACTCTTTAGGAGTGAGAGGTTAGAAGTTCTTTGCTCAGCTAAAGAGATACCATAGCAGATTTTTCACTTAAACTTCTGCCCTATTTCTTTGAGTAATTGTTTTTTCTTCCCTAGAGAAGAGTTAATGTGATCTGTAATTAGCAAAGCCTCAAAACAAAAATGTATACATATACACTCAAACTATGAAGAGGAAATAAATTCTATATGTAGAATTAGGCACCATATAACGATGTTTCAGCTAACAACTGACTGCATATACAACAGTGGTCCCAGAAAATTATACCATCATATTTTTACCTTACCTTCTCCATGTTTAGATATGTTTGAATACACACATACCATTGTGTTACAGGGTTGTAAGTAGGAGCAATAGGTTATACCATATAGTATAGGTGTGGAGTAGGCTATACCATCTAGGTTTGTGTAAGTAAGTACACTCTATGATGTCCACATGATGACAATGTGATCACATAACAACACATTTCGTAGAACCTGTCCCTGTTGTTAAGTGACTCAGGACTTTATTTTCATTTTGTACAAAGACGTATTCTGAAAACAAGTTTAAATCAGCTTTTATGAGTTGACTAATTTCAAATAACTGGGCTTGTTAATTTAGAGAAATTCTGTGGTTATTTATTTTGTTGAACAAAGTCTCAATAAATTTCTTATTTCACTTGTTATATAAATCCAAGATCTTAAATTGGATATATTTAAAATGAGGTGTAACATACTTTTCATTTCATTGCCTGTTTTGCATTTAGGCACTAAACTAAGTTGTATAATCTGTTTAATTTAGGTTTTCAAATTTATTTCCCTTATTAAAGCACTTCAACTTCCATTTTTCCAAAGGAAAATTAAATGCTGAGGAACTTTGACTTGATGAAAATGTGATTTTTAAAAATTAAACACCCTGTTATAGAGGATTAGTGTAGTTTATGAATGGAGAGAGCAAAGTCTAGAATTGGCCTCCCTGTGCAAGAACTCCTGGTAGCATATTACTCCTTGGAAAAGGTCAGCCTGCTACCTTTGGAGTTGTGAGGAGACCCCGTCAAATGCCTGTAAGTCCTTGGGGGAAAAATGTACACTATTTATGTAGAAAATGAAAATAAGCTGCTTAGCATTGCCAGAATTTTTCCTAAATAATAAGAATTCTATCAAGAAGCCCTGGGACATAGAAAATGTCCTATTTCTATGCTCTTTGCAGTGTCCGCTTGTTTGTTGTTTGTTTTGGCATTATGAATCTTAAGGTGGCAAAAACAGTATTAAGAATTTTTATGCCACGATGAAGTGCCAGTTCAGAAAAAAATGAGGAAAAAAAAGAAAAGCAAGAATTTTTAAAATTTATTATGTTGGATAATGTTTCCAAAAATTTCAGGACAAGTGGTTATTTTAAAATATTTCATTTTCACATCCAATATGCAATTATTTATTCCAAATACGTTCCCTCCTTACCCTCCCCCCAACTCCCTTGCTACTTAGATGGTGGTCTGTCGGAGAATCAATGTTCTTTTTGTCTACCCATCTCCCTTCAGTCTTAATAAAAGGTCTTAAACAGTTACATGAGAACCAAAAAAACAACCCAACGCTTTTGGAGAATAAATCAGGATCTGGAGTTCCAAACAGTAATTCCAATTCCAGTGTACAGCATGTTCAGATAAGAGTTGCCCGCTTGGAAGATAATACAGCCATCTCTCCTAACCCCGTGACAGCACTGCAGATTCCGGTCCAGATCACCCATGTCTGTGAGTGTTTGACCCTCATGACACCTTGTTATCTGACTTATATAATTTGGTTAATGGCTCTGACACCTTTCAGTCTTCTAGAATATTGATAGAAGTTTACCCAAGTTGATGAACTGAAGCACATTTTATGTTTATCTAAGGCATTTTATGTTAAGCTCAGTTAATATTTGCACAAAGAATGACCGTGTGTCAGAAAGGACTTAAAATCATCTGCCCAACCATTTAAACCATTTTAAGCCATCGTAATTTTTAGATTTTATAATCAGTGATTTAATAGAAATAATCATTAAAAATAGAAATTAAAATTAATGATTAATAGAAAACTACCTAAAAAGCAGTCAATCAAGCAAAGAAATAGAGTCAACAAAATGAAATGTCATTTGTAGTAATATCACCAAAAGACACACAAATCAGGGATGGATTTGAATAGAAGAATGAGTATATAGAAGAAATGAGTTTTGGCAAGGTTAAGATTCTCTTCAGAGAGTAAAGGGTCAATTTCCTATGGGAAGCTCGTTTTTTACCCTTCTGTCGTCCTTATGCTCTGAAAGTTTTGTGTTTAATAAGATTGTGTGATCCCAGCAGTTGTTACAGGAGGGGAATTTTTTTTTTTTTTCTGATCTATGTCAAGTTAATCTTTCTCTCTTTCTGTCAGTCTTGAATTGTAGTGGCAAAAAGAAAGGCTGGGTGCAGTGGCTCATGCCTGTAATCCTAGTACTTTGGGAGACTGAGGAGGGAGTATGGCTTGAGGCCAGGAGTTCAAGGGTAGCCTGAGCAACATAACGAGACCCCCATCTCTACCAAAAAAAAAAAAGAAAAGAAAAATTAGCCACATGCGGTAGCACATGTCTGTAGTCCCAGCTTTTAAGGAGGCTGAGGCAGGAGGATCACTTGAGCATAGGAGTTTGAGATTGCAGTGAGCTCTGATGACACCGCTGTACTCTAACCTAGTAGCAGAGCAAGACCGTGTATTTGAAAAAAAAAAAAAAAAAGAAATGAGAATAAAATTCTCAGAACCACAACCACATTATTATTCGCTTTTATCTTTTTGTTTTGGTCTACATAATGCTATTTGTACCAATCACTGTGTTATTCTCAACGAGGTGATTACTGGCATTTTGAGCGAGATGGTTTTTTGCTGGACGGTCCTTCACATTACAGGATGCTGTGTCCCTTTATCTCACCCACACATTGTCAGTAATGCTTTTCAATCATTAGGCCAAACAGAAACATCCCACACATTTCCAAATGTACCCTATGATCCTGTGGTTGAGAATCACTGAACCGCCATCTATCTATATATGCAATGACTGTCAGAGTTACCTTAGAGACATTTAAACTTTATTTCTTCCAGCAAGAAATGTGACTGTAGTAAGAGTTCTATGATCCATCCACCCATTATTTATAACATTCTGACTAAAATCTCTTGTTTCTTTTTTTAAGTTAGGGGACAGAGATCAGGAAATGTCTTTATGGAACGAGCCAGGTAGTAAACATGAATATTTTAGGCTATGCAGGCCACATAGGTCTTTGTGCGATATTCTTTTGTCTTTAAATAACCCTTTACAAGGTAAAAACCATTCTTAGTCTTGAGCCATATTTGTCCCCAACCGTGGTTTGCTCACCTTGACTTAGGTTATTTATCTAGAATCACTTCGAATTATTATAGCTATGATCTTAAGGATCCATCAAATAGTAAGAGAAATAACAGGAATCAAGTGCATTTCTATTGGAGATTATATTCCTCTAATACCTAAAGGGTATTACATTCCTCTCACATGCTGAGAGTTGTTGTCAGACTGTAATAAACTAAATAATAATAAACACCACACACTATGTCAGTTCCAAAATCATTTCCTACATGGATTTACCTATAGGTATGATTTGAAAGCACCAAAAGAAATCCCATTTCTTCTAATTAGTCTTAGTTCTATATAACCTCAAGCAGACATTAATCAAGTCTGAGCCTCAGTTGACACACCTATAAAGTGATTATACTCTGATCTCTAAAGTGCTGTTCACTCCCCAAAATGTGGTCTTGTAAGATAATACTATCTTAAATTTGTATCTTGTTTTTAAGAGCACTTTTGATCCTCACAACTACATGAGTTAGGCAGAACAGATAAAAATCTCTGAACATTAGTTTAGATCAAAGTAAGTTATTTGCCCAGGTTTACGTTGCTACAAAGTGATGTTGCTAAATGAAAGCCTAGTGTTTGGAGACTACCAATCCATGTATCTATACGGCTTACCACAATGTTCAAGAAAATTCGTTTTTACCAAGTTCCTATCTCTTTGCAAGTTGGCCTTAGTGTGTTCTGGTTACTTCCTTACATTAGAAACATTTTATGACATATACCAGGGGTTAGCAAACCTTTTCTATAAAGGAACAGATAGTAAGTATTTTAGGCTTTATGGGACTTACAGTATCTGTCACAGGTTCTCAACTCTGTTGTAGTGTGAAAGCAAGCATAGAAAAAATACGTAAACAATGAGCATGGCTGTGTTCCAGAAATACTTTATTTACAAAAATTGGCAGCAGGCTGGATTTGGCTAACTGAGTCACAGTTAGCCAACCCCTGTTCTGTATGCCATCTCAGACAAATCCATTAGATTTCTTATCTCTCATAAGAAATTTAAATGACTTCAGGTCTCCAGGCAAATTATTCATTATGAAATTGCTTTCAGGACAATTGATTACACTGGAAAAATTTAAATTTACAAAGCATTTTATTATTGTCCTTGTTCTTATCACAGCTTCAACAGACTCCCCTGCTGCTGCTGTTGACTCGGAAACAATAACACTAAACAGTGGAACACTACAGACATTTGAGATTCTCCCAGTGAGTAATACTTCATAAAATAGATATTAGCTATTTTTTATGCATAAGAAAGATTAGTTGGTATTGTCTTTAGAAATGTTGTCATATAAGCAGATGAAATATAAAAGTCTGAGGCCAGATGGATGGTAGACTAGACATAAATCAGACTTCTACTTTTATAATTAATTTTAATCTGTTTTTTTATTTATATATAAACCAGTATGTTCTTTATATATATCAAAGTGACAGTGCTAATGAGTGAATACTGTAGATTTGTACTGAGTCATAAATTTACAACCAAAAAGTTCATATTGGTTATTTCATGAAAAGTTTGTGGACAAACTAATCATGAGCTATTTAACAATATTCATTCACTAAATACTGTAGTAGCCATTGGGGATACAAAATTTAAAAGTCCCAGTGCTAAATGGTTTAGCTACTTTGGAAAAGTCATAGTTCCTAAAAAGGTTAGGCACAGATAAAATGATCCACCTATTCTAATCCCGCATATATCTAAGAGAAAGGAAAACATGTCCAATAAAAACTTATACAGACTGTTCATAGCATTGCATTATTCATAACAACCAAAAAATGGAAACGCAAATGTCGGCTGAAAAATGGGTAAGTAAAATGTGCTACTGCCATACAAATATTATTCAGTAATAAAAAGGAATGAAATACTGATACATGCCACAACATGGATGAACCTTGGAAACCAGACAACACAAAATATCACAGAGTATATGGCTCTCATTTATTTGAAATATCCAAAATAGGCAAGTCTGTATATACAGAAAGTAGATTAATGTATGCCTGTGGCTGCAGGAAAATGGACATGACTGTTGATATCCTGCTTTCTAAAACAAGTAAACCTAGAATTAGTTCGTATTTCATATTAAGAAAATATAAAGCAAATTTAAATTTTGTCAAGATTTATTTATTGTGAAGAACATAGGGATATTAGTGCAAAACTTTATTCATCCTCTCCCCAACCAAATCTCAGGAGAATGGCCAAGGTAGCAAACGGTTTTTCTTTCCATTTTTGGAAATTCTACTGGCAACTTAATTAACCTAAGCCTCAGTTTCCTAATCCAGTGGTTCTCGAAGATGGGAGTGTATAAGAGAACCATTTGACACAGGTAGAAAACAGAACTTTTTTTTTTTTTTAAACCCTTCCTTCCCAGTAAACAAATATATGTCCACATACATTTGGGGTATGTGTTCACATTTTATTTATGGAGTCACAGTAAAATATTAAGAAACTTTTCAATTTATTAATAGGGGATGATAATAGTACTTCAGCTTCAAAAAATTGTGAGAATTAAATGTATTTAAATATATTAAATAAAATGTACATATAAAGTATTTACAGTAATGCCTGGGCATATATGAATACATGCAACCTTTAGGAAAATGATTAGCTTTCACTTTTATGGAAAGGAAGGAAATTGAGTCCTCGCTGAGTGTTGGGCACTTTATAATCATTTCTAATTGTAACAACCCTTTCCATGAGAGGTAGTTATTATCCTCACTTAAGCAATAATGAAACCTATATTTAGGGGATTCAGTGCTCGGGAGAGTTGTTTTGCCTAAGTCCATAAGACTACATTGGACTGAAAAACAGGCTATGTGATTTTAACTCCTAAGACCTATCTTAAGTACAAGTACTTTTCCCGTTAGGATATCAGGATAAACCTAAGTCAAATTTTTATATAGAAACTTATAGTTGTGAAAGGTTTATTAGTAAATCTGTTATACTTCCTTTAAAGATCTCAAAAGATAAATGTATTATTAGTTAGCCAGCTTTTCAAATGTTTCTTCAGTAGAACATTGCTAATTGCTATTTCTCTATATTTTTCCTTAATATAAAAAGTATTTCCTAAAATTATACTATAAAAAATGCATTCAAGTAAACACTGCTGTTGTGCCTTTTCAAAAATACGAACTTGTGTTTTTTTTAACTTGAAAGATTGCCAGTTTTTACATGATACAGAGAAAGGATAAAGAGGGACAATTGGTTGTGCCGGGTTACTGCACTGGGAACAGTGTTCATACAGTTGTGTCTCGGTGCCCTGAAACAAATTGTGGGGACCAGACCATAGGAATACATGGGAGCAAAGAGCACCATGTCTTGCCTCTTGAACTCCAGGCTGAGTAATGACTTGAGACAGACAAATAGTAAAGAATAGCATACCCTTCATTTTATTACCTGTTCATATCTTCACAATTGGTAAGTACATTTTTGGCTAGTAAACTAAAGCGAGTCCCTGTTTGGGATAAAAGTAAAGTTAATTATAGTATGTTGAACTCTTTTTTTCTTTTTCCTTTAGTCTTTCCATTTACAGCCCACTGCCACTCCAGGCACCTATCTACTTCAAACAAGCTCAAGCCAAGGCCTTCCCCTAGCTCTGACTGCTAGTCCCACAGTAACCCTGACAGCTGCTGCGCCTGCTTCTCCTGAACAGATCATTGTTCACGCTTTATCCGTACGTTACATAGATTACTTGATTTTTGAGTACCTGTTATGGACCAAGATGAGTTGATACAAAATATAAGCAATGAACTATGAGGTAGTCCAGTTATCTAAATAATTTTTCCTACTGCTATTGTCCCAAGTACAATGTTTCATACCATCACTGTGCCTTCCCTGGGATGTATCTCTCACCCCCTGTATCTCCTTACGTGCGATGGATGCACATTAGAATAGGTATATCAGGAGAGCAAGGGCTCCGGCAGGCAAAGAACAGGGGTTCTAGGAAAACAGTAATAACACTGCAGTTGCAGAGGTGAGAGGTATGGGAGGAGACAGTAGGATATCACCTACAAATTTATGTCTTTGTTGTATAACTTTAATAGGTACTTTCTCATTTGCCGTTGATAATTTTTTTTAATATTTTGTAGCCAGAACATTTGTTGAATACAAGTGACAATGTCACAGTGCAGTGTCACACACCAAGAGTCATCATTCAGACTGTTGCCACAGAGGACATCACTTCTTCCATATCCCAAGCAGAACTGACAGTAGATAGTGATATTCAATCATCTGATTTTCCTGAGCCTCCAGATGCCCTAGAAGCAGACACTTTCCCAGATGAAATTCATCAGCCTAAGATGACTGTGGAGTCATCATTTAACGATGCTCATGTATCCAAATTCAGTGACCAAAATAGCACAGAACTCATGAATAGTGTTATGGTCAGAACAGAAGAAGAAATCTCTGACACCGACCTCAAACAAGAGGAGGAATCACCCTCTGATTTAGCCAGTGCTTATGTTAATGAGGTAAGTTGCACTTAAGAGAACAACTAAATGGGTTCTTGCCTTGAGCTTCAAACCTGCAGTTTGGAAACAGCTTAGAAATAATTTAAAAGGATATTCTCTGGTACCTTCCTTTTTCCTTTAGTCTCACAAAATAAAGTACAGTCCCTACATCTGGCCTCACAAGTGTCAGTGAACCAACAGTGTTGTTGCTGACAGAAGTGGGCAGGCAAAGAGATCTGGAGACAGTTGGGGGTATAAGAAAACTATGTTCCATCTTAACCACAGTTGCTCACTGAAACTTTTCCCTTTCCACCTGCAGTAGATGAGAAATGTTTGTTGAAACCCATAGAAACATTTGTAATAGATCTCTGTGGTTCAACTTAGGAACCTCATCCCACAGTGTAACCTATAGTCTTCTATATTCAGGTGACCTGTAACTGAATTAATTCTTTTAAGTTCCTTTTTAATACCTAGTACACTAGATTATGAGATCATTAAAGTTAACTTTTGTCTATTTTTGAAGACCTTAACTTTTCATTTATGTTCTAAATTTAAAATGGAATATGTTTGAAAGTCAAGTCAGTCCTATCCAACCTATATGTGCTTGGGATCTTAAGGAAATCTAATAAGGAACATTAGTCACGGTCTTTTTTTTTTTTTTTGAGGCAGAGTTTATTTCGTCGCCCTCGCTAGAGCACAGTGGTGTCATCATAGTTCACTGCAACCTCAAACTCCCCTTGGGCCCAAGCAATCCTCCTGCCTCAGCCTCCAGAGTAGCTGGGACTACAGGCATGAGCCACCATGCCCAGCCCTCATCTTTTTTTTCTTTAATATTACTTAGGATTTAGAATCTCCTACTATAGAAGAACAAGTTGATGAAACAATTGATGATGAAACAATACTTATCGTTCCTTCACCACATGGCTTTATCCAGGCATCTGATGTTATAGATACTGAATCTGTCTTGCCTTTGACAACACTAACAGGTACTGTAATAAAACTCCCATGTGCTTGATAAATCTTACGGGGGAAAAATTAGGCAGATATTCAGCCATTTAGTCTTTCTTGATCCAACAATAAAAATATTAGTGTTCTTACATTTAGGTAGAATGCTTTAAATTCTTGACATGATTTAAAGAATAAATATATACATTTAAGACTAACTTGAAACTGTTTCAGATCCCATACTCCAACATCATCAGGAAGAATCAAATATCATTGGATCATCTTTGGGCAGTCCTGTTTCAGAAGACTCAAAGGATGTTGAGGATTTGGTAAATTGTCATTAGGTAATTCTTAGAAACAGGCAGTTCAAGCAAAGAAGCCACACTGTTAATTACAACATCTTTAAGGAAATAGGAGCAACTCGCCCCCAAGAGGTTTAATTTACCATTTTAAATAGCTGCAGTGCTTAAGCCACACACATTGTTGCTGCTATGACTTTTTACCTCCTTTAAATACATCATTTGAGGTCCAGTTTTATGACAGTGTGTAGTTAAGTGGAATATGGGAGTTTTAACTGCATAGATCCCTATGTTTAGTGTTATTTTGTCAGTAGGAATTTCATTCACTTCAGCTACTGAGAAAAGTTTAAAATCAAAGTTTAACTGCTCTGGTTTACAGACAGTACTGTTCATCTCTGGAGATCAGACTCAAGTAGGCCAGGTGGTAGATTTCAGAGAAGTCGTGTCAACATGGTCTACAGTTTATCAGTGACCTTCAGAAGAAGAATTATAAATATCATCACTTTGAGACCTGACCAGCATACAAGTACAGAGACCTAGGATGTAGTGATTACAATTCTGGTTAACCCATTGCTGGCAGTGGGAGCTGATTTAGTCGGGGTAAAGAGGAAAGCATTAAAAGCGTTAACATTCACTACAGGTTTTTTATTACTTTAAAGGGAATGTGAATAAACATAGTAACAAAACCCACCAGAAGCTAAGCAGTTTTCCCCCTTCAGAAGCCACTGTCATTAGTTTACAAAGTTATTAGCACTTTGAAGTAAATGAAATAGTATATATAATTACCCAGAAAAAAGTTGGGGGTATTAGAATTTGCCATTCACTTAGTGCATTAGCTGGTGGGGTACAATATACCTTCTTCCTCTCAGGCAATTTTAAAAAACAAAACAAAATTTGGTTTTTTTAACAAAAGGAAACAAATCAAGAGTCATTCCTATACTAGAGAAGGGTTCAGCCAAAACTAGCCAATAGGGCTTTTAATGAACATGTCCCCTATAGAAAAGTCACAAAAAAACCCTTGTATAAATTATTTTATTTATTATTGTAATTAGATCTTCACAATCAAAGTTGTCTTCACTGTCTGTTTTGTTAACATGAAATTGTAGTTATAAGCAAAAGGTTGCCTAGGGAACAACTGTATATTCAGTTTAACTGAAATAAAAGAATATTTGTCTTAAAATGCAAGATTGTTTGTTACATAGACTATTGCCATGCAATTACATTATAAAAAATTTTAATTTCAAAAGTGAAAGTTGGAATGTTTAAGTGCAGCATCAGCTCCTTAAAGGAAAAGCAAAGTGATCTATATGTCTCCCTTGCAAGAGGGAATTTGGATTTACAGTTAACATGAAAATCATGTATCAGACTTCTGCAGGAGATTCTTCAGCAAACCTTAGCCAACAATTAGTCACTATTCTAATATGTCATTTTGAAGAGTCCCGGTAAGTATTTCTCCTTGGCAGCCTCACCTTCCCACATCATGGAAGTACAGGTTTGCACATATACATAACATGATGATAGAAAATATGATATAGTAAATTAGCTTTCTAAATTTCGGTTCTAAGTCTCCTTGTCGATACCAGTAGATCTATAAAGGAAGAAGAAATAAAGTTTAATACCCACTGGGCCAACTATTAAAATTTTATATATGATTAATTCTTTTTAAACCATCAATTTCATCAGTGTTTATTACCCTAAATGAGACAGTCTCCATATCAATGCCCCCAGAATTTAATTCTTTGTAATTTAAGTAGTACCATCAGAGTTTCCACATCCAAGTTTATACTTATTTCTACTTCCTCAGTTTACCTTCTTCTATGGTCAAACCTATGTAAGTCCACTAATCATTTGGCAGGCTATCCATGAACTTACACCTGGATATGTTTAAATCTATTTGAGTAAAAAGTATAACTCTTCTATGTAGTGGAAGAAGGACAACTTTTAAATTCATATAATTGATTCAGATTCCCAATACAAAATTGGGCTTCCACGGTGTATATATTTGGATTAAACTAGCTCATTGTTAGTCACTTTAGGCTGCAGAGCCAGGAAGGCTCCCAAAGTGTGATGAGCCAGTTTTCTTCAGATCACAGGAGTATAGCAGGATCAGTGAATTCCAACACTTGAGAGATGTCTCCTGGTTTAATTTTAACTCAAAGAAGCAAATTACTATCACGATTTAATGAAACAGCCAACTAATGAACAACTGAACACTGAGGAGCCACCACTATCTTTGTTTCTTTACTGTGCCTGTTGGGCCCTGTATATAGTTCTTGGGTGAAGATGAATTAAGTAAATTAAATCAAATCTTTGGCTACCTGAAGTCTTTCCACTAATTTTTTCTTTTTTTTTTTTTTAAACTATTAAAGGAACAGAATTTCTCATTAGGATTAAAACTTGGGGATTGAGGAGAAAAACATTTCCAAAAAAATGTGCAATTAATACTGAGAATTCTGACATCCTGGGGGGCAGGGGCGTGTAATTAGAGATAAGATTTTATATAGACCCAGAAAATCTCTGTCCTAAGCACTGCAACATTAAGCCCTCAAGAACACTCCATTTAAATTCCAAACAGTACTCACAAGTATGCAGGCAGTAATACTACTGAACGAGATGCAGACAGCAAAAAATATATTCAGTGGTTTTGGAGGTAGTTGAGGGAAAACAAAAGCACTGATCAGCGTTACCTGGTTGAAGAGAAATTATGTAAGGCCTTCAGAGTAATTCCAAGACTTCGTTAGACTACAGTCTAGGCAACGTGACACTACAAAATGCTTCACACTATAGAATTATATCTGTCAGTGGGTTTGTTTTCTGGAATGTTAATAGTTATATGTTGGATTTACTTTTAGTACTGCTTCTCTACTAAGCTTTCCATCACACAAGAGACAAAGTATCAATAAAAAGAACTAGCTAATCTCAAAATACCTCATTAACAAAGATTAAAAATCATTTAAATTTCATTCACAGGATAAATGATTATACTGGAAAAAGTTGTGGTGTTTTGAGACAGGATCTTGCTATGTCACCTGGGCTAGAGTGCAGTGGCATCATCATAGCTCACTGTAACCTCAAACTCCTGGACTCAGGTGATCCTCCTGCCTCAGCCTCCCAAATTGCTGGGATTACAGGCATGAGCCACCATGTCCGGCCCTATACTGGAAAAAGTTCTAACCATTTTGAATATTCCTACCAAAAGTGAATATAATCAAAGCTGGTTTTGCTTTACCATTATGAAAAATACTGAAAGATGGGTTTATAATACCATATAGTTCTGCACAGATACAACATTATACACAATCTTTTTATTAAGCAGCCATGGAAAAAACTTTAAAATTCTCTAACAAATTTAATGAAAATGTACCAGAAAAATGTTATCAGATTATGGAAAATACAGTTTTTATCATGACAGTACCCAGCTTTGTAATATAGGGATGAAAAATTGCTGTACACTGACAAAATCTTTTTAAACTTGATCAAAGGGTAAAAGATATTCTTTAGGAACAAAATGAACTTAAGGTATTAACAGAAATGGGGCATTATGGTGGGTTTTAACAGAAGTTCTGGTAGCCATGACATTTTTCAAATTTACAAGCAAACATGGCAAACTCAAGTTATCTGAAAACCAGGTAGTCCGACTTGTGCTATTTCACTTATTCAATTGGGGGGTGAAAATCAAATTAGCTACTCCAGTTGCCAATTGCAGTTTTGTGGTAATAAAATTGAAAGCACTGATTTAACTATGACTAAAACACATTACATACTCACATCCTAGCCCCTTTTAAGTATTTTCTTTTGAGAGTTAATTAAACCATAATACTAAAATACTAAAGTTTTCAAAACTTTGGCTAAGAGCCAGAGTGAGGCAGAAAATAAAGATACTTACAAGAATCAATAAGGATGTTAAGCTGCCAACAACTAAATTGATGATTCGATCCTGAAAGAGAAAAAGAATTTTTAAGCCATGACTTGGACCCATGGCACTTTCAGAACAGTACAATTCTAAGCATTGGAGTGGTTTAGAATGAAGAAACCAAGATCCTGCCCTTCTCCAAGCTTTACACATAAAACTGCCAGAGAAAGCAAAGTATTCTGAGCCGTAAGAGGAGAAAATGCACTGTGGGAAAATGGCCAGCTGGGGAAGGTTTCTTGAAGGCACAGGACATTTACACCAGTCTTGAAGACTGAGTAGGACTGAATGGGGAAGGGAAGCTTACAAATGATCCCCGTGCTGCTGGGAATTTTAGGAACAGAAAAAGGATGGGGCACTGGGATGGTCAGATGAGAGCCTTGGTCAAAAGTATCGGGAACCAGACTGGATGATGTAGAGTACCCTGATGAGTTTGGACCAATACTTGTGATACAGTTCAGGTGTCCTTGTCTAATCTAAAAATAGATACACTACTACAACAAGGCTCATAGACGAGCCAAAGCTAGAAGCAATCTCAAAAGACCAGCTAGTGGTTTGTCCAACTTAGTGAAATCCTTCAATACATAAGAAAAAAATAGAACCATTTAATTAAATGAGCCTGGGGTCCTACCCACCGAGCTTTCTTATTCTCATCCCCATCTCCCAACCAATACCACAGAACGTCTGAAAAATTTCTCATCCAATCCTGACTTTACAGGTTAAAGTAAATATAGGCCCAACGTGGTTAAATTATTTACTAGAAGCCATATAGTAAGTTAGAAGCAACTTTGAAACTAGGAATTCCTAAATCTGGTTAGAAGTAATTTCAGGTATAGGGACTAAAAAGTAAAAGTAGCATAGTAGGTTGATTAGAAAACACTACTTTTAAGGCCAATGAGAATGCCAGGTAGTTAAGAAGTCAAAGCTGAGTCTTTAATGGATCAGTAGTCTTAAAGATTGTTTTGATAAGGTCTGAACAACAGGATATGGAACTGGGCAGTCAATAAACAAAACCTCAGAGATAGGAAGGACATAGGAACAATCACAGAACAGTAAATGAATTATTTTAAAGATAACAGTCCAAAGAATTTAAGAGACAGGCAAGGCTGAGAGGGAAAGGGTACAGGAAAGCCAAGTATGAAATGGGTTGTGCCTGATACAGCCAAGGACAAACCACAACTCTCCAGATCAAGGCCATTGCAATTCAAAGGTTACACGACAAAAGACACTGAACTCCAGCCACACCCTTAGTAAGAGGACTCAACAGATCTTATCCCCATCAGCTAGAGAAGCCTACACAGCACACAGGACCCTGAAATTAGGACCATTTGTTAATGAAGAGAACCAGGAACAAGTCAACAATCAACCTGAACTTAGTACCACACAAAGACAAGTGGGTGTGTTTAACATAAAATGTGTATAAAGACAAAATTTATGGGAACCCCATTGTTTCTGCCTTGTGGAAAAAAAAAGGTTAAGCTACACTCTTTTCTATTTTATTCTGAGAAGCAAGAATATCTCTTCTCTAGGGATTTACAAACATTTACAAGGGTCTGTATACCTCACAACAGCTCTCCCACTAATATCAAGAAGCCAGAAAGGAGGTTTAGGTGACAGCCAAGACAAATCACTAATTGCCAAATGGCACAGAGCGAGTTGGCCACCAGGATCAAAGCTGGAGGAAAAATAATAATGGTAAAAGGACAGTATGCCAAGAGTTTTCACATACCATCTCATCTTAAAGATCCTCGGATGAAATGATAATATGACTATTTTACAGGTGGTAAAACAGGCTCAGGAAAATTGAGAACTTGCCCAAGGTCTCAATACCAGTAAATGATGAAAACAGGATTCAATGCCAAGCCTGCTTTCCCCAAGAGAGACTTCATTTATACTCTACCAGAAAGCAACCTAAAATACTATGCTCTCCAGTTCTAGAAAAAGATGTCAAGTGGCAGATAGCACCTCAAAAAGCCTATAAACGAAGTAAGTGTTTATCTTTCAAGAATGAAGATTGTCTCATAAAGTAATTTTTTCCAGATTGTTTAATTTATCCACATAAGCATAACTAGTTTTAATCATTCTGATGAAAATAAGAATACTTTCCTGCCTGCCTTTTAGACAGTCACTGAACAGAATTCCAAGTCATCTTCGTGAACATCAGTTACTGTTTTGATGCAGTGGTCCCCTCTGGGGCTCCCAAGGTGGGATGAACTATTTAGGATATGGCAGAAAGGTTTCTCACAATATTTTCTTTCTCCAAGCCAAGGCCTTGCAAGCTTCCGACCTGTTACCAATGTAACCATGAATTCAGATCAAAGAAACAGCAGAATTAATTTGGAAGCCCTCCCACTTCTAATGCTTTCACCTTCTAAACTCTTACCACTCAGAAAGTGTAGCCTTTGGACCAGCAGCATCGGCCTCACCTAAGAGCCTAATAGAAATGAATCTCAGGCCTCACCCCAGACCAACTGAATCAGAATCTGCATTTTATTAAGATTGCCTGGTAATCTGTGTGCACATTTAAAGTTGAGAAACATTGCTCTAGAAGTTTAGAGTCTAAACCATTTGGAGTATTAAGTTGAAATCATAGGGTGGAGGCTGAGTGCAGTGGCTCACACCTGTAATCCTAGCACTCTGGGAGACAGAGGCAGGAGGATCACGTGAGCTCAGGAGTTCAAGACCAGCCTGAGCAAGAGCAAGACCCCATCTCAAAAAGAAAAGAAATAAAACAAATCATAGGGTGCAGACCCTTCCCTGGGCCCAGAGATTATTTTTCAGAGCTTTAGTAGCTCTTCTAGCTTCCAGTCTCCAAACAGGATAATGGGAAATAATTAAATTACTAGTTAATTAGAACTTCGGAGGACAGTTGGGGACTAATATGCTTTAAACCAGAACTGGAGTACATGGAGAAAAGTGAATATTGCATTTAACCTTTGCTGTTTATGGAATAAACTGAAACTCAGGTTATTTCCACCTTTATAGCTAATCTCTATTAACTCATTTAAATCTAGCTCTGTCTCCTCTCTGGTTTTATTTTTACTCTAATTCCATCTAACAAAACCATACTCTCCTACCAGAGTTCTAAACCTGATTTTTTTTTTTTTTGAGAGTTTTAAACTGTGTACTATAGCTTATTTTTACTCCCCAAGGAAGTTTGACAGGATCAGAATCAGCCTGGATCCTTACCTGCAGAGAAGACAGGATAAAAGATTTAGGATATCCCTCCTGAAAAACAATGTATGTACATATATGTATGTATAGTTTTGAGAGGGATCTCACACATTACCTCCTAAGTCATTTATTTAAGCATTTAAACATCTATTATATTTCAGTTGCAAATACAACAATAAAAGCTCTGGAGGACACTAGGGAGCAAAGGAGTGAGGTTATCTTGGGCAGTCAGAAAAAGATTACCAGATAAAGTCAAAACCTGAAAGCTAGCAGATGAGTAAGAAGGAAAGGAAAGTGGTTCATGAAAAGGAACTCCACAAGACCTGGGGAAGAACAAAAGCACGGCTATTATAAAAAAAGGAATAGAGCAAATGCACAGGGTTGATAGTTGATCAAGTTTCATGAGAGCTGAATAGAAAGGAGCTGGGAAGAAATGCACATAAAGAGATCAGCCTGAGCCCAAAGGAGTCATGTCTTTGTCTCCTTTGAAATAAGGAGAAAAAGATGGGCATATGTGCAAATAGTTTGTGTCTGGGATGGTAGAAAGTAACCCTGTAAAGCAAGTAAGGAGTAGTACATTATCACTATTTACTAATGGGTAACTAGGTTTGCTAAGACTGACTGATTTGCCCAAGGTCACACAGCTAGGTATTGGCTAAAACCTATCAAATGCTCTTTGCAAAATTTAAGCCTAATGAGCAGTTCAAAAGATCTAAGAATCCTTAGACATATAGACCCTGAAATTAGATCCAGGAGACCAAGGTACTCATCTCATTCCGCCACCAGCTAGCAGGGTGACTTCAAAAGAATCCCTTAACCCTGCAGTCCCCAACCCCCGGGCCACAGACCAGTACTAGTCTGTGGCCTGTTAGGGACCGGGCTGCAGAGCCCTGCAGCCCCTTCCCCCCAAGCTGGTTCATGGAAAAAACGTCTTCCATCAATTTTAGGAGCCGGGGGAGCCACAGCAGATGAAGGAGGTAAGCAGCAGGCCAGGGATTGTATTTACACCCACTTCCCATCATCGCTCACATCTCCAGCTGAGCTCCAGTTCTAACAATTTATGGTTCTGAATCATCAGCTTCGGACTGTACTTGGGCCGGAGTAAAAAGATCAAACAACAAGGGAGCCCCCATACTTGCCTGGTCAGTCATCAGGAGTATCTTCATACAACAGAGAGCACCCAAAACTCATTTCAGATGCTCAGGTGGTAATGATGGCCCTAGGAAGAAATTGGCAATAACATCCCAAACATCCAAAAGCTAGCACCTGTCCTCAGCTCCCTGGAAATGTCTTGGTTCTAAAGAGTTTGGAATGCTAACAAGTGACATTGTGGCCAACCTTCCATTGCCATGGCAATTTATGTTTTGCCTACTTCCAAAATGGATTTGAAGACCTTGTGCTACTTTAATAAAACCCTAACCCAGGTAAGCAACAATGAAAAGGCCAGGGCAAAATTCCTAAAGGGGTATTGGGAATGGAAAAAAGGAGTAAAAGAATCTACAAGAAAAAATTTAAACTCAAATGTTAATATGAAGATTCCTGGCAGCCAAGTGAAGTACGACAGAGTATTTTAAATTTCACTAATAAAAGTAAACATGCTGGATCATCAGAAGAAGAGGAAAACTTCTGGCTCTAAGCAGAGTTTGTCCATGAGTCTTTACAAATACAGGAACACAGAAAATGCAGCAATTTCATACATGGCATTTCTTACATTGGTCCATCAGAAAAACTGAAGGCATAATGTCAGGTCATAGTTCCCAAAAGACTGAGCTGTGGTTTGGGAAGTGGGATGGCTGAAATGCCACTCCCAATTTCAATACTCATCCTTCAGAGCTCAACTCAAACATCACCTCCACTGTAAATCCTTTCTGGATACCATCCTGGGCACCTCCCCTCAGGACGTGAAATGCTCCTGTCTCAGAGCTCCCAAATCACTCTGCCTAGACTTTATACTTAACTACACTGAAATAAAATATATTGCCTGTGTCCTCCACTAAGACTGGCAGCTAATTAATTGTGGGGAAGATAGTCTACAGTGGTCCCTCCTCACCAGCGGGGGATATATTCCAAGACGCCTGGAACTGCAGACGGTACCTAACCTTATGTATAGTACTAGGTTTTTTCAATCTGGTAACAGACAGCTACTAAGTGACTAACAGGTGGGTAGCGTATACAGCGTGGATATGCTGGATAAAGGGATGATTCACATCCCAGGTAGGATAGAGCAAGATTTCAGCACACTACACAGAATGGTGAGCAATTTGAAACTTATAAATTGTTTATTTCTGTAATTTTCCATTTAATATTTTCAGACCGTGGTTGACCACAAGTAACTGAAATCCAGGAAAGCAAAACTTTGGATAAGGGGGGACTACTGTACTTGTTTTCCTTCCCTACAGTGTGGCACACTGTTGGCACTCTATGAATATTGGTTAAATGATGGAATTATAAAAGCAGAAGTAGCCAATAACATTGATGCCTGTCACCAATAGAGGCTACTCTCCCCACTCATCTGGGGCCTGATCTATCAGAACAGAATGGGGCCTCACCGCTGCAGGGCAGACATGGAACAGCACAGCTGAAGCTGTGGCCTGGTCCTGCAACCCAAGAGGTTGTAGCTCTCTAGCCAAAAAGGCCCAACACCCTAATGGATGCCTCTCTGGCAAGGCTCTGTTGAGTACAAGGAAATATCAATAGTACACCATTGGAATCTCGAGGGTCCAGGTTTTTCTAGCTGAGTACAGCCCAGTTACTCACTTTCTGCTAAAGCAGAACCAAGCGTTAATTTCCAATGTGCCACATCTCAAACTCCAGCGGTCAAATTTGTCCTTTGGCAATGCTCCTGAACACTCCCACGAAGGGGCAAAACAAAACAGAAAGATCCTTGCAGAAAAGAAAAACCCTTGATGCACAATGCCATAAAGACATTCCCTTCCACACTCCTGAGGACGAAGGTGGGACAGAGGGGAGAGAGACTGAAGATTCCATTTTTGGTGTTACTTCAAACTTTCTGTGTAACTCCACAAGTCATCCTCCTCAGACAGCATCACAGGAAGCCCCATCACATCCCTCCCCAGGTGCTCTCAGTCCTATCCAGGTCAGTCTTCACACTCTACACCTGCAAGTGTCTTTCCCTGTCAGCCATCCTACTTTCTGAAAGCTGTTCCACGTGAGCAAACTACATCCTGGACTACTTGGAGTTCCCCTGCTGCACATCTCAGAACATTCTGCCCGATAGAGCCCGTGCCCCCATGTATTCATTCTGGACTCACTGTGCCGGGAAGGAGTGGGAGGCCAAGGTGTACCCCTACTCCACATGCCAACCTGCGATGGCAATTTCAGTCATATCCCATATTTTAAAAATGTATGTCCCTGAGCAGCCTCATGTCAACCTCTTCCCTTCCTCTTTTCAGTTACCTCAATTATTTCAGCACCTACTATGCCAAATCCCTCTTCCCCCAACCCTCTACCCTCCTCCTCTCCTCTACTGCCCCTAACTCTGGTCTTCACCCACATCCATTAACTAGAACATTCCCAGTCTGTTACTCCAAAGCTCTGACTTGAGAGCTTCCCTACCGACTTCTGACCATGGGGTCAGCAGTTTCAGCAATGCATGGAAAACTCCCTGGTGGATGTGTTCATCTGCTCTGATGCATTCTTTGAAAACTGAGTGCTGAGTAATTCCCAAACCTGCAACCACTTCTAGACACCAGCAATAAGCCTTGCTCTGAGGCCTGTAAACTGCCCTAACTGTAAGTGCCAGTTTACTCCTCCTCTACCTTGTAAGGTCTGGGAGAACAAGGACCATGCCTTACTTGTCCACTACTGCATTTTGGGCGACTGCATATGGCCATATGGCTAAAGTCCAGCCCAGTGCTGCACTTTCCAAGTTGTGCACCCTGGCACCAGCCTGCATCCACCCAGAAAGACCTTTTTCTAAATCAGACAAAGCCAAGCCATGTGCCTATGGGGGATGCCACTACCCAGAGTAGAAATAACCTCCTTCTCACTGTACAAAGGTGCCACCTTTTGCGTGAGTGATGGCACTGGCCATGTTCCTCTGCCAACCACAGTGCCCAGCATGAGATGATCAAATGTTACTTGAAAGAACTAACTAGGCTTACTACAAGTTCACGTTTTCTATCCTCACCTGGGCCTTCACTGTATTTCCATGGCCTTTTATTTTGCGTTGGGTCCCTGCCTCTCTCCAGAAAGTGGTTTGAAGCTCTACCTCCCCTCAGGTTCCCAGTTCCACCCTTTCAGCCTTTACTTCAGTAGACATCCTTACAAGATGCCAAGAAAGAGAGGAAAGCTCCACCTCCCCAGTCTCCATTCCTTCCAGCCTGACAAGGATCAAAGTGATCTATTTCTCTGCCAATTCGGCACCCATCCCCTGGCTCGATTCATTACCTCCATCCTTACCTCTATATTGAATCTCTCCCTCATGGAGTCCATCTCTGGCTGCCAAATCTTAAGTCCCCCCAACATCAGAAAGCCTTCCCCCCATCCTAGTTCCCACTTTGATGTTAAACAGTCATTCTCTACTCTTTCTGCATTCTAAGTGGTAGGAAGAAAATAAAACAACAGATGAAGAGTGACCAGGGTGGAGACGGGGGCCATTTTTTAAAGGGAGGTCAAGGAATCCTCCCTGAGGATGTGACATTTGAGCAGGGGCCTTTACAAGAAAAAGGAATAAGATGTACAAGGATCTAGGAGAACGTACTGCAGATAAGCAGTATGCGTTCTTCTAATGAGTTATTAATCAAGTGCGTATTATATCCCGGGAAATGTGCTAGGTGTTGGATAGCATGTCTTTTCTCATGGGGCATATGTACTGCAGGGAAGACAGAAAGGCATTAAACAAGTCCTTGTTCTCTCTCTGCTTTAGTCGCCCTGGCCTTTTTTTTGTTCTTTGCAGCAAGTGCAAAGGCCCTGAAGCAGGAATGAGCTTGGTGAATTGTGCTATGGTTTTAAAGATGCTGTCCCCTCCCAAATTCATGTTGAAACTTAATCCCCAATGCAACACTAAGTATGGTCTTCGGGAGGTGATTAGGTCAGGAGGGCTCTGCCCTCATGAATGGTATTAGCGCCCTTATAAAAGGGCTTGAGGTCGAAGGGAATGCTCTCTTGCCCTTCCATCTCTTCAGCCATGTGAGGACACAGCATTCCTCACCTCCAGAGGACGCAGCAACAGGCACCATGTTGGAAGCAGAGCAGCCCTCACCAGACCTAATCCTGCCAGCACCTTGATTTTGGATTTCCCAGCCTCCACAACTCTGAGAAAGTAGATTTCTGTTCTTTATAAATTACCCAGTCTGTGGTATTTTTGTTATACCAACACAGACAGACTAATTCAAACCGGGAGAACAGAAAGGAGGCCAGGGCGACTAACGCAGAGAGAACGAGGATTTGTTTAATGCCTTGCTATCCTCCCTGCAGTACATACGCCCCATGAGAAAAGACATGCTATCCAATGCCTAGCACATTTCCTGGGATGTAATATGCACTTGACTAATAACTGAATAGAAGAAGCAAACATGCACACTCAACAACCTAGAACCTCCAGAAGAAAATCCAAATCCTCAGCACATCACTCAAGGCTCTTCGTCCAGCCCAATGTTTCCTCTGACCATTCCTCCCAAGTTCTAGATCCAGTCATGGCCGAACACTGAAAGTTCCCTCACCATTTCCTGTACTTTCCTGCTCTCACCCTTTTGACTCAAGCTGGACCTGCTGCTTGGGATTTCCTGTCACCTCCTATCAAAAATCATACTCTTGCTTCTAGGTCCAAGACTCAGGAATCCTCCAATTTGATGCCCCCAGGAGAACTACTTCCTCCATGCTCCCCAGCACTTTGCTCATCCTTTTATTAAAGGGCTCCATCCCACACATTCCTCAGGTCACTGGAGACAGTGATGATCTCCTCCTGGGAGGGAGACAGAAGCAAGGCAATATGTTCAGCAGGTATTAAATGCTCAAGGGCACTACCTCTTGCCATCGTGTACCTGCTCTGAGTGATTCAGACCCTTAAGCCACATCCTATAATTATGCCTCTGAAGTTTTGCATTTCTCAAACTCAAGGGTCCTAATACCATATACAAAAGTTTGACTCTCAGAAATGACTTTGCTTCTCTTCCAAATCACAGTGGAAAACTTCTTGTCATGAAAGCTATAGAAATGGCCCCATGAGAAGCCTAAGGGGCAGCCCTCTAGGAATAAATGTACTGAGAAGATGTAAAATGTGGGAGGTGGTTTGTTTGGGGCCCAACTGAAGGAAGAAACCTCAGGCCCTGTCCATGGTTTAAGTTGGTTCCTCCAGAGCTATACAGCTCTACCTAAACAGAAGCTTCCTCTCACACTGTCACCAGAGACAACCAGAGGGACAGTGTCCACATGGGTGGAAAGCAAGGAGACATCTTGTCTCACTGGCTAACCCTAGGGCATGGTGAACTCTGACCATAGGTACTACTGTTCTGACACTTTCCTAAGAAACATCATGGTGCCAAGAGAAGAGGAGATGCATGAGAAAGCATTTATGAGAATACGGGCACAACCGCCCTTATAACTCTCACACTCTGAACTCTTTTTCTCAAACACATAACCTCCACTGCTATACGTGAATCTGACCACCAACTTACCCCTCATTTCTAGCTAGAGAAAGTAAATTTATAGACATTTGTTACCTTTCCACTTACTTCACAGATTCACATTTTGAAGCATCTTTCCGTTGTGAATATTTCTGTATACCCAAACTACCAGATTCTCCTCACAGATGCATGCACCTGAAATACATTTTCACTAAAGCACCATTTATGGAAATCAGATCACAGTAAAAAAGAAAACAAACCTATTCCATATGTTTAAAGGAGAAAATGACCTCTGGAGTTGGTTCCCACAGGAAGCACCTTAACTGGATGTGATCCAAGCTTCAGAATGGGAAGCACAGTGCAGAGTGTGATATAGCAGCCTGACCAACCTGACTTAGATTTATTCTCCTGCCATATACCTTGGGTAAGTCATACTTTTAAGCCTTAGTTTTCATATTTGTATGGCAGTCTAACATGGGGTTGCGACGAGGATTAGGAGATAACGCGCATAAAGCCCCTACAACAGAGTACCTGACACCTCGCAGAGGGTCGGTGGATGGTAGCTAATATGGTATTAGTACTATTTTTATACCGTGTCTAATGGGGAGTCTTACCAATGAGAGGCTCCTCAGTGCTGAGAGGAAGCTACACTGGCCCCATGCCCTGGCCCCAATATCTAGAGCAGCCTCAATTTGAAATGCATTCCATCACTCCCATCAGGACACTCAGATTTACCAACCCACACATCCCTTTTTTGGTCACTATACTTGTACGTGGCTTATGGGCTGACCATAAAAAAAATAAAAAACGACTACGCTCAGTAGACCCAGTCTATTACCACAGATCAGCAAAAATCACATTTACAAGGAGAAAACTCAGTAGAGCATCAGCTTCTGAAAGGCCAGGCCCCAGTTTAAGTTCCTTTTATACGATATTGTATTACCCATTTACTACTGGCATCTCTGCTATATATGGCTCAGCAGGGAGAGAAAGAGATGACTTTAATTGCATGAGAGCTTCAAGCACACCTCCTGTTCAGATATCCAGCATATCCAGGTTTCTAAACACTAGCCCCCACCTTCTAACTGTGACTTCAGAATGTCCCAAGAATGCAGGTTACTTTTTGGTGATACTAGAGTCTCACATCACTTAAAACTTAATGTACGTGAAATCAAGAACTGGGTAAGGCATTGTGCCTAGTGCTAAACAGGCTACAAAAATGAGGAAACTGGCACCTGCCATCAAAGAGTTTACACTCTAGTTGGGGAAGTAAGACCTATACAGTCCCTCGCAGCACAAGGAGTAGGTGCCAGGGGGCGTCTCTGACAGTCAGGCTTATTGAAGGGAAATATGGAGAGGCTGGGTGGCCAGGAAGGTTCTAAAGTAGGGAAATAGCCTGAGCAGGATTCAGATATTTGGAGAAGATATGACGCTCCAGAAAGGAGAAGAGCATCTGCAAAGAGCAGGGTGGCAGCTAAAGGAAAGGGGCCAGTGCAGAGGTGCTAGCCCAGACTGGGCTCACACAGAGCAAGGCGAAGGCCCTTGGAACTGGACCTACGTACCAGCATCTCCTGAGGACTTTCCACAGACACCAATGACTGGGCTCCACCCCCAGAGATTCCAGTCCACTGGTCTGGGTGAAGGGGAGAGAAAACATGCAGAATACAGAGTAGGAGAGAAAAAGTCATGTCTATTTGTCCTTAATCACTTCTCTAGCACAAGAAACAACATAGCAGTTTGACAGATTGGATGAGAGGAGAGGAGAGAACTGTTTCCAGTCCCTGGGGAAACTAACCCTCCTTTGAGAGAGAGAAGCAGGAGCTGTGCTCAGAGGATCACCTAGAAGCTCTGTAAGGAGGAGAGAAGCTAGAAGCCTGCACTCCTCAGAAGACAGCCTTAGAGCTCTAGGTAGGGAGAAGGAATGCGGGCACAGACAGCAATCTCGACCACGGCTTTGTTCTTAAACAGCACCCCCCACCCAAAAAAAGGCATGAAATAGCACTCTCACCTTACGTTATTTTTTGCTGAGGCCAAATGCTGCAAGTTTGAATTGCTTGACTAGGACTACCAATCATGAAAAGCCCTTGCTTTTCACCATCATTTTTTTAACTGGGGGTAAGGGGATGCAGGAAGCTGCCTTTGCCTTTGGAACCAAGGATCTGAGGCTCTAAGGCCACTAACTTGCCCCCTGCACAGAGATCCTCCCTCCCCTATGGCATCTGCTGGGGAGTTCAAAACCCACACCTCCCAAATTCACTCACTTCTCATACATCATATCCAAGAACGAATAAAGGGGCAAGAACTGCCACTACCCTTCTTAGAGAATAAATCACTTATTTTGTAATCACTGAAAATCAACAGAATAGGCTGGTCTAGAGACCAGCTCATACTACATCCCACCAAGTGGATAGTTCATCCTTTTCCCATTTGCCATAGCTATGGGATACTGCTTTGCTTTCTCCCAGTGAGAAAACCATTCCCTCCCTCCCTCCTAGGTTCACCATTCTAGACTGGCTGAAACTGATTTCAGATGATTTGGCTACCAGCTAGCAAGTCAAAAGATAAAGACTGACTCACAAGCCCTGAGAATAACTTAATGCCTTCCTATTACACAGACAGTGGGAAAGACTTGCCTAAACTGTGTGTTGTCCTAAAGCAAACTTTAAAGGCACCTGTGGGCAGAAGAGAGAGATATATCTCCAGGTTTTAGTTCACACTAGGGGAGGGAAGGGGAATGAAAGGACGGCCTTGCTAACAAAATAATACGAAAAAAATTATCTAACCCATAGTTTTCTCAGTAAAGGCTAAGATCAATGACATAAGCTCTCTTGCTAACAGGTATCCCGTAGAGTTCTGTTTTCACAACATCTGAAAAGAGCTGAGCATACAGAAAGGAAATGTAAATCTTTCTCTTTTACACTGCCAAACCTAAAACTGCTTTTGAGGGTTTGATTTTTACAGCCTTGAAGAGGTCCTGAGCTGACAGCCAGCACTCTCTCCCTCTTCTGCTTCTTTGCTGGCTCTTTTTCCATCTGGAAAAGGTAACGTAAACTTTTCCTTCTTTCTATCCTAATATTTGTTTGGAGAAATCTTTCTCAAAACCCTCATTCACTAGCTCACACCCTAACAGGAAAGAGCAGAGAAAGGAAATTCCTAGAGCCTTGTTTCCTAGAGTACATCCTGTAGAGACCTGTCTAGTGAATAATCCTGGGAGTAGGAGAGGGTAAGAACTGGGTAAGGAATTGTGCTACGGATAAAAAGGTGACCCCACCAAAAGAGTTTGGGAAATACTACTTACCCACCCTCACCAACTAGAGTTACAATGAAAATTGGCACATTAAAGCTTTCGAAAGTCCCACAATAAAGAAAAATGTTTCACAAATGTGACTATGGACCCACCAATAAGTAATATTTCACTAGCTTTAGAACTGTGCTATAAAACATGGTAATACAAGTTGAATACCCTTATCCAAAATGCTTTGGACCAGAAGTGTTTCAGATTTTGGATTTTTTTGGATTTTGGAATATTTGCCTATACATAATGAGATATCTTGGGGGTGGGACCCAAGTCTAAACATGAAATTCTTTTGTTTCATATACACCTTATATACATAGCCTGGAAGTAATTTTATACAATAGTTTTAATAATTTTGTGCATGAAACAGAGTTTGGGTTATGCACTTACGTGTGCAATTTTCCACTTGTGATGTCAAGTCCGAACTCAAGAAATTTTGGATTTTGGAGGATCTCAGATTAGGGATGCTCAACTTGTACTAGCCATGCGTAGTTATTGAGCTCCTGAAACATAGCTAGTCCAAATTGAGATGGGCTTTAAGTGTAAAATACACATTGGATTTCAGAGGATTAGTACGAGAAAAGATTGTTAAAAATTCCAATTTTTTATATTGATTATATGTTCAAATAATGTTACTTTGGGTATATAAGATTAAATGAAATTATTAATATTTCACCTGTTTCTTTATACTAATATGACCCCTAGAAAATTTAAAATTATATATACGGCTCACATTGTATTTCTGATGGATAGCACTTCTTTAGAAAATGCTAAGCCACAACACAGGCTTAGAAACTTCAGCTATTTCTTATTATCTTAGTATCTGTGCCATATTTTTCATCTGAAAAAGATGTACTATAGCTCAGAACTTGGGAACAGTGTAAAAGAGACGAACAAAGCATCTAGAATTCATAAGATAGCCCACCTAACAATATGTAATGCCAAAAGTATCAAGGAATGAGGTCTATGGTTTTGTGTTTGTTTTGTTTGTTTTACAAAAGATGAACACCTCTCGTTTTTGTCAAAAATCTCTTAGATAGTTACATAACAATAGAAAACTATTTCTCTTTGCCTTTCACTCCATGGTCCACCTATAAAATTATTTCTAAATAGCATGTGAAAGATTGAGTCAATTTGGGGTTTCAGTAACTGCAATCACTATGTGCATCCAGTAATGGCAAAGACAGAAGTCCTTTCAGGAATTGACCATGAGGGTGCTGCTCATGGGCCACTGGGTTATATATTTATTGTTCTATAGCAGATTCCATTATCTACCACTCACTACATAACATGTGGCAAACCACTTCACCCCCTATTTTCTGTGAAAGGACATAGGTGTGTGAATGTCTAAAGTGCTTGAGAAACTGCATATTTAAATTACTACTGACTTCACTATTCAGCTCATGAAAGCAAGGTAAAATAGCACTAGAGGAAAACTACTGTACGACTGAACACACAACCCTCTTTGAGGTTCCACTTCCTTAGTTGTAAAACAGGAATAAGAACATCCATCTTACAAAAGCATTTGGTGATCAAGCAAGGGAAAGCTGAATGTGCAGCATGTTGCCCGGCATCGAGGAAACACAAACTTTCCTCTAGACTCTGCTCTTTGGGCTTTAATCCTCTGCCTTCGAGTTAGGGGTTGTACCTAAAATCCAGAGGCTGTATATTGTCAGTTGTTATAAAGCAAGTAAGATTACAAAAAGCTCAGAAAATCTGTCAGACTATGACAGGAAGTGGGCTTTTCCCTTTCTTGATCTTACTCCTCAGAAGTGGCAGTTCACTAACATCAAGTTGCCACTTAAGTGGCTATTGTGTCATTTTCTGGCATCTAAAAGAGAGCAAGCTGGGGACACCCACACACGAGGGCCAATGATGGGTTTCTCAGGGTCCCCAAGAATCCACTCGCTTTAGCAGTCACTGTCCTCCACGGAAATGGCTCCATTATAATGTGTCCTATCCTTTCATTATTGAGGCCCCATTCCCATGCCTTGCCCACCTCAGGCCCTCAAATAAGATCTTCATTTGCTGCAAACCAAGATAGATCCCTCTCCTCCCTCAGATGCGGTATCTCAATTTATAAGAAACACAATGTTTTTTCTCCTACCCTCAGACCAGGGGTCTCTCTCCTTCTCCACGCTGTAGAATTTCTCTATGTCCAATCACCCTGTCAGCTTCACAGAGGGAGTTAAAGGGAGAAATTTTGAGAAATGAGGAATTTATATTAACTTTTTTCTGTAAGTAGCTGAAGCTACTATTATAATGCCCTAAAGTGGCCTAAATAATCCCGGGGCAATATACTCTTGTACTAGATAAGTATGCAATAAACGGAGATACATTTGGAATAGTAAAGTTCTTGGATGGATTTCAAATAGATATGGATCAAGGCAATAGGAACCAAAGTCATTCAAAGTTCTGGCCCAAGCTGTTCAGAAAATATAGATATTTCTAAGAGTCTACATAAATCAATAAGTCCATTAGCAAATCACCTATCTCTGTATTACAAGGGCAATGGGGTTAAAAGAGGTCAGAGGTCTGGATCACCCAGAACCCCAATCATGTGGCAACATGTTGGGGAGACACTGAACCTCTTGGCTCTTGGAACAGATGGACAAATTTCCCATATAAAAGTGACTAGTTCTCCTCTGTACCCCAGTCTATCCTTGTCATAGCACAGATCCAACCACATTACATTTGTCTACATATTTCCCCCACCTGACTGGGTCCCTTGGACCCCTAGGGCCAAGTATATAATAATACTCAATATTTACAGAAACAGGAACATCTACTGGACTAGCCATGTTTCTCAAACCAGGAGCATTGGGGGCCGAGATTATGCAAAGTCACAAGATGAACAACTGCATCTTCCTGGAGATCAAGCTTAATACATTTTCTTATTAAAACATTTTGAAAAGAGACACCAAAATCTATGTTGAGTTCATAAAATAAAGTCTTGTGGCAGGCTGGCAACTTCCAAATTGAGGGCTATAACGCAGACTGCCAGGTGTACAAGTTCCCAACCCTTTCTGCTACAGGGCGCCTGCCAAAGCTAAGAAATCCAAGAAGCCCTGGACTCTACCTTTTGAGAGGCTGAAAGCACTTTATTAGCGGTCAAAGATCACCAATGCCACTTTCTAAGGGGAAAAAACTCCAGGCTAATCATGCCTAAACTATTCAGAAAGTTAATGCTGACAACAGGAAAAGAGCTCTCCTCAATTGTTGGCCTAAGACATCACATAATTAAGCTTTTTTAAAAAGGCGTTATACTTTTAAAAGCCTAGAATAATGTACTATAGCTTGTTCGGGTCCAGGTACCCTTTGATCATTTCCTGGAATGGAGGCCATCATCAAAGAAACCCTCATTTCATGCCTCTCCCCTTTTTCCCTGCTTGGCTGCTTCACCCCTCAGCAATAGACCCTCAGAGCTCTATGCAAACAGGAATCCCAAGCACCTCTCCTTCGGCTTTCTTACGGAACCCACCCCACCCCCGCCACACACACCCCTGAAGCCTCCAGCTCAGTACTCCTGCTGCAGGTGCGGTTGTGCAACCACCCCGTAAATACCTCCCCTCCGGAGAGGGACTTCCGCACTCCCTAGAAAGGGCTTCCAATAGTCCAGAACTTTCTGAACTTTTCTCCAGTCCCAGCCTTCAAGGCTCTTGGCCAACCATGTCCCAAAGAGTGGCAGGGCAAACATCTTGAGAGGAAAGCGAGACTGCAGAACCAGCTTTCTTCCTAAAAGTGCTTCCAGGGGCCGCAGGCAGGAGGGCAGACACTTACACACACCCCCACCCGACCCAGAGCCACAGGCCGCACTCACCTTGGCCGACGTCTCCCCAAACAGAGGTCTGTTGTCCAGGCGAGTGGTGCCGTAGGTCCTGGTAGAAAAGTCCTCCATTTTGGGGTTTCTTCGCTCTCCCCGGGCCACTCAAAAGCGAGCCAGCATTGCCTCCCGAAGTCTCCGGCCCACAACTCCGCCCGCCGGCTACTCACGGCGCACGCAGAGCCAGACCCCCGGGTGGCCGCTCCGCCCAAGCCCCGCTCTCCTCATCTTGAGCAGCTAACGCAGGAAGTGAAAGGAAACAAACACTGCGCGGCCGAGTCGCCGCGGGACGCCCCCGCCCAGCAGCTCCCACTTCCCCAAACCTAAGCTCTCGCCGCGCTCGCCCCGGCTGCGGTTAGCGCGGCAAATGGGTTTCCTCTCGCCCCGGGGGTGATCCCACGCCTCGCCCGTTTCTCTATACAATAATTTCCCAGGTTTTCCAGATTTTCTCCAGTGAGCACGTATGCCTTCATGCTCGAGGTGGGGAAAGTTTTCATGGAAGAACGCATCAGGGACCCCTCTCCGGGTCCTCTGCGCCTCCCCAGCCCCTCCATTCCCGAGCGGCAGGAGAAGTGAAGTTGCCCGAGCAGAGCCGAGCGCTCCGCACGCCCGTCCGGCAGCGCGGCGGGTTCGGGTCGCCGCCGGGGCCGCGCCGAGCAACTTGGATCCCCTCTCAGGTGTTGTGTCTACCCGAGGGCCGGCGTGCTCGCCGCTGCTGTCCCGGCGCTCTCTGCAGGCGCCGCGGCAGGAGCACAGGCTGGGCACAGCGAGCGGGAGAATCCCGCCCCGGCCCTGCACGGATTGGCCGCCCCGCGCCCGCAGGCCAAACCTCGGCTTCCTGCACGCTGAGGAGTCCTGGCCGCGCCCGGAGCGCGGGCCCCGGTCCACACTCCGCCGGGATCCGGTGCCTAGGCTCGGGGACGCCGGCTCGCTGGGTCGGGGAGGAAGAGACCTTCCGCGCTGGCAGAGAGCGGGCGCTCGGCTCCCGCGCGCCACCGCGAGTCCCCTCTCAGCTGTCCCCCAGTTCCCCCGGCCAGGACCCGCGGCCACTGTCGCAAACCCGCGCGACCCGCCCAGACCACGTCACGACTGAGGCCGCCAATCCCCCGGGCGAAGGCGCCGCATTGGCTGCGGAGATTTATTTCTAGAGGTGCCGACTTATTCCCCGTGGGGCGGCCAATCTCCGCGGCTACACGTTTCTCAGCCTCTTAGTAATTAGCGTCTGCTCGATCCTCATGGGCAAAGCCCATTTCTGAAAATAGCTTTGCGCTTGGCGGAAGGGTCTTAAAAACAATCAGCCTGCTTTAACCACCCCAGTCTTTGCACAACTAGGACAGGGTGGGAGTTATTGGTAATCTTTGCTTAGGGTTGAGTATGTTTGTCTTCTTTTGTTCTGTGATAGGGATCTTACGTTGTTTACAGTCGGAAGGTAATAATGCTAGGTACTTTTTGGACTTGTGCATTCATCCTGCCAGTGACGGTGCTGACTAAGCAAGTTTGCAACCACAGAGCCAGCGCTGCTCCTGTCAACCTCTTCTCCAGGTTTTAGGGTATAAAGAACTGGAGATGGACAGACCAATGAAGGTACCTTAAGTCTCTCTGCATTTGGAGTCATTTATAAATATTTGGAAACAAACAGCCATGCTGGATTCTGGGGACACTATGCAGCGGTCCCCAACCTTCTTGGCACCAGAAACCAATTTCACGGAAGACGATTTTTCCACGCGTGTGTTGGGGGTGGGGGGAGGCGGAGCTCAGGCGGCTGTAAATACAGATGAAGCTTTGCTCGCTTGCCCCCCGCTGCTCACCTCCTGCTGTGCGCTCCTCCCTTCCTAAGTCTCGTGGATGACAACTTTTCCACCCCTGGGTGGGGGGTAGTGGGGGGAGGTTGGAGTGTACCGGTCTGTGGCCGGCGGATCGGGGACCGCAGCTACATAGCACCTGTTGAAAAGGCTCTGTAAACGTTTGTGTGCAGAAAGAGTCTAGGTTGAAACATACAACACTTAGCATCCAAGCTATGATTCCAAGTGTTTTCTCAACAGTTTAGGATAAGGGATGAGCTAAGAACCGCACAGATATGTAGATTTGGAATTTGCAACACTGAATAG
This sequence comes from Avahi laniger, assembly GCA_963575035.1. NCBI lineage: Eukaryota > Metazoa > Chordata > Mammalia > Primates > Indriidae > Avahi > Avahi laniger. The sequence goes on along the minus strand of CAUYSK010051138.1, from coordinate 28,965 downwards.
AATTAGGTATGGTGCATATCTGATTTACCAGTTACGTATTTTACAAATGATCTTCTGTTTGCTCAGGACTTTTTGATAAAACAGCATGCTGTACAATCCTGCACCCAGTTCTATTAGAAGGTTTATTGGCCCTACAAATAACTTTATTCACTCATATTCAGCCTCCTTCAACAAAATACTTTTGAGAATCTGCTATGTACCAGGCAACTACCAGACAGGGTAATATAGCGATCAAGACACAGGCATAGTCCTAATCTTGGCACTAGAGTGGAAGACAGAGATACATGATAGCCATCTAGAGGAAGGAAAAAGTACAGTGGCTAAGGGCACAAGCTTTGAAGTTGATCATATTTGTCCTCAAACCCTAATGCCACCATCTACAAGCTATGTGTTCTTATCTAGCCTCTCTAGAGTTCCTTCATATGCAAAAAGTGAAGATGATAAATTGAACTATAATATCTAACTTCAATTTTTTAAAAAAATGAATATGTAATAGAGAGTATGTAAGACATCAGCAAGAGTAAGCATCCAAATAATGGCTGTCATAAATGGTGATGAGTGCTGTGAACTGGACACCATGGGACGTTATGGGGATACACGGAAGGGCACCCACTTGCTTCAGGTGGCAGGGAAAGCTTCCTTGAGGAAGGCTCTAAATCAGAACCCAAAAGGAGACTATGAGTTTGCCAAGATGAGGAGAGGCAAGAAGCCAGTCTAGAGAGGCCAGGTATTTGTGTAGGTGTGTTTGAGGAGGAGGGTTGAGTCAGGGATAATGACCTTCTCACTCTAGAGGTGCTTATTCTCATCTCATCAATTTTATCTATTGTTTTTCCTAAAAACCAGCTTCCTCTGTTTCCTTGTGATTACGACTTACCAAAACTTCAACTCGCCTATGGTTCTAGCTTGTTTTGATGCTAAACTCAAGGAAAAGTGGACCTTACAGCTCCAGTGCCCACACTGCTTGGCAGGCTCAGTATCCATTTTTCAGTTCAGATTCCCTTAAAGAATTTTGACTGGCTCAGTCCAGATTATGGGTTGATTTCTAGCTGCATCAGGCCCTCCACCTCCAGCCAGCCAACCGAAGGCACCAAGTGGAACACGGTTTCTAAGGTCTGCCCCTTTCAGCAGAGTGGCATAGAGGATTATTGAAAAGAAGGGAGTATGTGTGGAAGTCAGTGATAGGATTTTCCAGTGCCTTGCCACTCAAAGTGCGGGGCTCCGGACCAGCAGCATCCGCATCACCCTATAACTGGTTAGGAATGCAGAATTTCCAGTCACCCCAAATCTATTGAACCATAATCTACATTTTAGTAAACTAAATACCCAGGAGATGCATATGAACATTGATGTTTGAAAAGCACTTATTTCACATAGCTTTATTTTTATAGATGAGACCAACGCCCTGTACCATGACTTACCTTCCCATACCATGACTTCTCAGTTCTTGCTTTTTGTTCTGCTTCCACCACTCATTCCCATTTCACATTTTGGACTTTGTCAACATCCAGAATTGTACCAATGTCTGATATAAATCCAGACCATTTCGGTAAGCCTTATCCTCCAGTGCTCTCACTCATGGTCAATATATCATTCCTTCGGCCACTTTAGTATCTCTGATCCTTTGGTCTTTTGACTTTCTCCTGGTGGACCTTCTCCTGTTTTCACTTTCTTCCAATTTAGATTCTGTGTTCTATCACTACAATTGCTCTTTTGATAATATCTTCAATTCCTTTGCCCCATTTATTTTATCACACCTGTGCAGAAAGTCCTCCGCGATAGTAATCCTTCTGTGTTCTCAACACTTGTGACCAGGTGTCTAGTTCAGCTGAAGGCAAAAAAAAATCCTAAATGCCCCTGATTGCAGTGTTCTTAAATTAACAGCAGCCAACCTCAACTGTGCCCTTAAAACCATCTGGAAATCTTGTGTTGCCTGGGCAACTCTTCTTATGTTGTCTACTGTCCTCAGACTCCTCCCCCTCTTCACCCCTCCTCCCCTCAGCAGATAACTCAGCTGCCTGCTTCACAGAGAAGAACAGAAGCCATCAGATGGGAATTCCCTCAACTCCCCAACAAACCTACGCATTCACCTAAATCCAATCTCTTCCATTATTCCTTCCCTCCAATTAGAATGGAAGAGATGCCTGCCCAGCTCTCACATTTTACACCCCATTGCACCCCACAATCCCAGAGGTGTCACTATTCTGATTATATTTTTCTCTATGAAAAGCATTTAAACATGCTCAGTTCCAACCATATTACAACAAACAAGCAAAAAAATTTCATTGAGCCCATGTCTCCCTCTGGCTACCACACTCTCTCCACATCCTCTAAGGAACCCTTGGTTGGCTGTACAGCCACCTTTCTTCTTCCCTTTCTTCCTTGAAAGCAGAACCTACCTCCCAATAAGGAGAGAAAATGCCAGATATTCACTTTGAGACTCCTTTGTAGCTGGAGGAGGGGATGCAAGTACTTAGGCCAATGAGTCATTAGGGCAAGTCAGCTGTGGACCTTCAGGAAGGTTTCCTCCCTGATGAAAACAGAGAGACACGTGAGCAGAGCTACCTCTCCAGACGTTTTCATGTGAGGACGTGATGTTTGGAGATGATTCCATCTTATGACCATGAAGGGTGGCCAGGTGTATCCCAGAGAAGCCAACTGTAGTCTAAAGCTGTGAACCGCCCACTTATGGCTTCTTGTTATGTGTTGTGTGTGTTGAGTGGAGAAGACCTCTGTTATGTAAGTCACTTTTATTTGAATACTCTCATGCTTACAGCTGAAACATATTGATAACATTTTTAAAGGCAAAATTTCTATAGAAAGGTCCATACAGATTGTATCGACTTCCTTACCTCCCACATTTGCCTCAACTCCCTGAAATCTGATTTACCTGCATTCGCTGCTCCACAAGTATTCGCCCATGAAGGGTCCAGTGAGGGCTTATTGCTAAATCCAGTGAACACTTTTCAGACCTTCTCCCACATGGCCTCTCAACAGCACATAGAATTTAAAAATCCTGGAAATAAAGGCTGGGCACAGTGGCTCGTGCCTGTAATCCAAGCATGAGGCCACGGTGGAGGATTACTTGAGGCCAGGAGCTGAAGACCAGCCTTCGCAACATGCCAAGACTCACATCTCTACAAAAAATAAGAAAAAATTAGCTGGTCACGGTGGTGCACGCCTGTAGTCCCAGCTACTCAGGAGGCTGAGGCATGAGGATCACTTGAACCCAGAAGTTCGAGGCTGCAGTAAGCTAACATAGTGCCACCGCACTCGAGGCTGAGCAACAGAGCAAGACCTTGTCTCTAGTAAAAATATAATTTTAAAATCTTGGAACTAGAATTCACTCTAGCTCTTCTGCCCTTCCTCCGCATATCTCTTAAATATTATCCCCAAGGGCTCTGTTCTTGGCCTTTTTCTCTTCTCATGGCATGCTTTACAAGAGTTAATCAACTACATCCGTGGCTTCAATTAATACCTCTATGTTTATTTCTAAAACCTGCATAAATAGACTTCCTCAACTTGGCAGGAGACATGTAACTTATAAAGCCATTTTTTAAGTTGACTTAAATAACTCTATTCATTTCGGATGCAATTTAACTGTTTCTCTGCTTTCATTGTCTACACAATAAAGCTGTCATGGTAGAAAGCAGTGGCTCTCAGTTCTGGCTGGACATTAAAATACTTGGGGATTATCCCAAGTATTAATAAAGGGATTTATTCTGTGAAGTTTGGATTCAGTCGAGGAGCCACACTTAGGGATCATGTGGCCTCACAGGTTCCCCACCCCTGCTAGATGAGACTCTGGCAACAGTATTTTTAAAGGTCCCCAGATGATTCTGGTGTGCAGCCAAGGCAGAGAACCACTGGTTAAGCCTGCAGTTCTTCAGTGGCTCCTCGCTCTATTATCTGGCAGGTCAGTAGCACAGACTTGGAAGTCGACAGACCTTGGTTTGAATCCTGGCTTAATCCCTCAGCAGATGCATGAATTTGAGCAAGTTACTTAAATCCTATGAACCTCAGGTTTTTACTTTTGTGAAATGAGTAAATATTTGCCTTATAGGGCTTTGTGAGAATTAAATAAAATAATGTATTCTAAACACCTGACACATAGTTAACACTCTGTAAATTATGTATATTATGCATCTACTAAAATGAGTATCATGACAATTGTAGAAAAATGCATGATTTAATATTAAAGAAAAAAGTAAATATAAAGTAGAATCTATATAGCATAACCTTGTGAAATAGCTACGCATATTGAGACTTAACAAGAAATATATATTTGATCTCTGCTCCCAGTTTGTGACACCGAGCTCCTAAATCCTTTTGAATTTCCTGGGTAACAGGAGCATCTGTTGCTTTTATGAGGCAACTCTTGCTGAGCCCTTCAATAGCTTCAGGATGGGGGTGGTCACCAGAAAGACCAAACCAGGATTAGAAGCTTGAAACTTTCAGCCCCGTTCCCCAGTCTTCTAAGGAGGGAGAGGGGCTGGAAATTGAATTAATACTTGATCATGCCTATGTGATGAAGCCTCTGTAAAAATCCCTAAAAGACAGGGTTTGGATAGCTTCTGGCTTGGTGAACACATCCATGTGCCAGGAGGGTGACATGTCCTAACTCCATGAGGCCAGGAGCTCCTGCACTCAGAACACTTTCAGACCTCACCCTACGTACTTCATCTCACTGTTCTTCTGTGTCTTTTATAATATCCACTATGATAAACTAGTAAATGTAGGAAAGTGTTTCCCTGAGTTCTGTGAGCCATCACAGCAAATAATCAAACCTGAGGAAGCGGTCGTAGCAACCTCTGATTTGTAGCCAAGTTAGACAGAAGTGTGAGCTACTGGGGGACTCACTGCTTACAGTGGGCATCTGAAGTGGGAGGCAGTGTTGCGGGACTGAGCCCTTAACCTGGGGGTCTGCACTAACCCCCGGTAGTGTCAGAAGTGAAGTAGTTAGTAGAGAAAAATAGGTTGTTTTTCCTCTTTAGTTAGTGTCAGAAATCGAGATTAGGGTAGAAAAAAAAAACAACATGTTTTTTCTTTTACCTATGAACCAAGACTGGAAGGGAACATGAAAAATATGAAAATATCTTTTTTTTTTGTCTTTCTCTCTTTTGAAGTTCCACACCCTTAAGACAGAAAAACTGGCAATGATGCACTTGTGCTCCTTTATTCTTTTTTTTCCACCCTTAATATATGTTCAGTAGCAACAGTGGCATCATATCAACCTTCAATAGCCAAGTGCAAGAATATTCAGAAACTGAAGCTAAAGTCAAGAGAGGGTGAGGGAAGAAGCAATGTTAAAAAGTCAGTCCAAGAAACGAGAACTGAGTTGAAGAAAAAAATCAGAATCCAATACCTGTCAGTAAGGCGGGTTATAATAGAAACAATTATCCACATGCAATCCTTACTGATACAAAGAATTCTATCGAGTAGCTGGATATAGGGAAGGTCACACTTGGAGCAGAATTTTGAAGATGTGTACTTTCTGTTCCCAGTGCTCAAAAATGAGAGGAGTATACCAGGTAAGCTGTGCTTGAGTCTTGCTGAACTGGGATGTCTCTAAAGGGCAGGAGACAGAGAGAAGCATCCGTCGTCAAACTTGAGTGTGACTCACATAGCCTCACTCAGCAGACCTCAAGAAAAAAGTCAAGGGGGAAAAAACAAATCAAGATGGAAGGAAAGCTGCGGATCCAAAGAAAAGCAACGGAGTTAGAATAAGGGAGAAGGGATCTTCCAACAACACAGGAGCCAGATGGAAGTAACCTGTCGGGGTGCACATAGTCTGAACAGTCATGTGATGGGAAAATGGATTCACAGATAAAAGGAATTTAGACATTGCAACAAGTTGTACACATCAATCTGTATGTACTCCTACGTGTAGACAGGATATGTGGGCCTACCGATAAAACTTTTTGAATAAAAGGATGAGATTTCTACGTACCCCTTGCAAATCGGGCAGGTGCTGTGGAAAAACCAGCTCAGTAATTGAGAGACTTGAGTCTGGTCTAAGCTGGGGAAAGTCAGTTTGGGTACCATTTCTTCATCTGTAAGAGGAAAGATTATATTCTACCCTGACAGATCGAAAATGCTAACACACTGTGAAATAATCAGACATCTATTTTTTTAATGTTTTGAAAATAGTTTTAGATTTACAGAAAAATTGAAGACACAGGACAGAGAGTACAGTGTACCCTTCACCCCTGACATTAACATCTTATAAAACCACAGTACATTTAACAAAACTAAGAAATCAATATTGGTACAATACTATTTTCTAAACTACGGGGTTTATTTGGAGTTCTCTATTTTTAAATAAAGCTGATGCGTGGTGAGAACTGTGACCTTGAGCAAATCTCAGAGGCTCCTTTTTATATCCATTTTATATCCATTAATAAATAAGAGAAAAATCCTCTCTCTGTGTTGTGGAAATTAAATGAGATATCGTAGGTGAAATGGATTTTTGCACTCTGAATTGCTGTTTGCTGGAATGAGCCACAATGGATAAAAGGTAATTTTTAGATGTTTTAATAATTGACTTAGCACTGCTGCTGAAACGGATATAACCTGCAGTACTGGTCTGTCAGACATCGCTGCACACGGTTCTCGATTTCAAAGTACAAAATTTGCACAGAGAAATTAGAATAAACAAATATGTTCATTGAGCCAGTCATCTCAGATATGAGCAAACAGATTCTTAAGCAAAGAGTTCACTGAAGTTCCTACAGTAACGTTTGGATTTTTCATTTATGTGTGTGTGTGTGTGTGTGTGTGTGTGTGTGTGTGTGTGTGTTGTTTTTAACTAACTAATTTCATGAGTTAGAAATCTGAGAATATTCAAGGACAGGTAAATAATTTTTTCAAGGTTTATACTGTATTTCTTAAGAAAGCTTGGGAAAAATAATAGGAATAACATCCATTATTATTTTATTATTTCATTCAAGATCTAGAATATTCCTGATAATGATTTTCTTTAAATTATTTAAAATTCAGGTGTAGCTTTAAGAGATGTGTGCACTAGACCCTGGCTTTTTTTCTTTTTTCAGTTATTCATTTAGCCTTAAGAGTTTCCATTTCTTCATTGTAAAATGGGCACAATGGCATAGATTGCTTTTGAAAACTCTGACACTGAATTCATGTGACTTTCAGTCATAAGAGAGAGAGGCCTAATGTTAAAGAGGAGAAAGAAAGAAAAAACTTTGTGTGTTGGAGGGAGGGGTGGTTTAAAGTCTTTCTCACAAAGGTATTTTCTCTGTGATAATTTTAATCACAGCACACACTCAAGCCCAAACCTGCCAGCCTTGCTGTCAGCGACTTTTCCATGCGATTTAAGTTGTTCTCTAAATAGATGTAAGAATGGAGTAATCACACTTCTTTTCTTAAAATAATGCCACTCTAATTTTTTTAAGGAAGACTAGACAAAAATACAATCTTACTGCTTAAAAATCCATTTTTATAGTGAAAAATAAATATCTGAAGCAGTAAATGGTATTGCTTGACATATTTATGGTATCTCTTTCTAATGATGAGCAACATATCAAGTTAACTTTTCAAGTGTAAAAATACAGAACAGTTAAACAAACGGACAAGAAACCAAGAATAAAAAAGTTAACATTTTGTCATTATTACTTTCTGACCTTTTAGATAAAGTAAATAGAACATTACAAAACAGGTTTAAGTCCAATTTGTTTCTCTCTCCAGGGAAAAACTTTTGAAAAGACTTTTTTTAAAAGACATCAAGACTGGGAATGAAAAATCAAATAAATATCTATCAGGATAAATTCTCTTACAATGTGTCCATCTAATGGCACACATATTTTTCCTTCTTAGAGAGTCATTTCTCCGGTGAAAATATTAGTACTGCTACCTCTTGGCTGAGTTCCTTGAGAAATCCCTGCAGGGAGAACAGACATCTGTTACTGAACCTCTATTTAGGGAAAAGGTATTAATTCTCAGAATACACAAAGGCAGAAATCTCATCTCTACCACCCTGCATGGTGTTTTTCCACCTTGTCCCCTAAGGAGAGCAATGGCCAGAACCTCTGAAAATTTAATGCAATTAATATCTCCCACCTTTCTGTTGCCTCCTATAATGGGTTTAATTGTGGCCTCCCAAAACCTGTGATCGTGACTGCGTTAAAAAAAATTATTCAATGGTGCTCGTTAAAGCACAACAAAGAAGACTTTATTCAGGTCTACTGCGATAGGAATAGGGACTACTGCAATAGGGGCTTGGGCTCAGCTCTGAATGCAGCACAGGCAAGTGGAAATTCATAGCCGAGGAGCAGGGTGAGACTCAATGGATAGAAAATACTAAGAGGACACATCCAGGAGTAAACATCTGGCTACACCAACCTTCTTGCTGAAGACAGGCCAGGGTGATCAGACCTCACCTGGGGAATGGTAGAGGATGAGGAACCTGATCAGATATCAAGGGTGATCAGACATTGAGTGTAGGGGGTTCTGACTAAACCGACTTAGCAGGGTTCTTTCCTAAAATGGATTTTACAAAGAAGTGCACAGATGAGCCTAAGAGAAGGTTCAGGGGCCTGATGACAGTTTGGTAAGCAGAGTATCTTTGTCAACTGCTATAGACTGAATGTTTATGTCCTCCCAAAATGTATGTGCTGAAGCCCTAATCCCCAATGTGATGGTATTTGAAGGTGAGGCCTTTAGGGGATAATTAGACCCTGAGGGAAGAGCCCTCATGAATGGGATTAGTGCCCTTGCAAGAAGAGACATGAGAGAGATGATCTCTCTTCCTCTCTGCCACGTGAGGATACAGCAAGAAGCCAGGAGTCTGCAAGTCAGACATAGGGCTCTCATCAGAACCAAACCATGCTGGAACCCTGATCTTGGACTTCCAGCCTTCTTATTTCTTATAGCAGTCTGACCTAAGGCAGTGAACTTATTTGGAAAGAAGGGTCTTTGCAGGTGTACTTAAATTAAGGATCTTCAGATGAGATCATCCTGGATTGGGGCCAGGATGCCCTTACAAAAGACGAATCCAATGCCCTTACAAGAGAAGAAGGCTGTGTAAAGATGAGGCAGAGATCGGAGCAGGGTAGCTGCAAGCCTAGGAGCATCAAGGATTGCCTAAGCCACCAGAAGCATGGAAGGGATTCTCCTTCAGAACTTCCTGAGGGGACCAGCCCTGCCTACACTTTGATTTCAGACTTCTGGTCTCCGGAACCGTGAGAGAATAAATGTCTGTTGTCTGAAGCCATGCAGTTTCTGGTAATCTGTTATAGCATGCCCAGGAAACACTACAACTCTTAAACTGGGAACTGCATCTTCCTTCACTAAAGATGTTGCAAGAATTTATTAATGTTGACATAGCTTTCTCCTGTGACAAGCCCCCTAGAAGAACTATTTGTTCCAAAGTGAAAAGGGTTCTAAGAGAACCATTGCATAAGAGTACAGAGTAGAAAATCTATCACCCATACGGTATGAAATATACCTATAAATTAAGGACACTGAATTTTTAATAGACATGGAATTTTTGTGGTCATACTTCAATGTCATCCTTAGACTATACACCTAAATCAAGTTGCTACATTCACTTGCTTTTTTTTTTTTTGAGTGAGGATCTTACTCTGTTGCCCAAGTTGGAGTGCAGTGGCATGATCATGACTCACTGCAGCCTCAAACTCCTGGGCTCAAGCCATCCTCCCATCTCAGCCTCCTCAGTAGCTGGGACTACAGACATGCACTACCACACCTGGATAATTTTTTTATTTTTTATTTTTTATTTTTTTGTACAGACAGGGTCTCCCTATGTTGCCTAGGTTGGTCGCAAACTCCTGGCCTCAAACTCCTCCCTCAGCCTCCCAAAGGCCTGGGATTCTAGGGGTGAGTCACTGCACGTGCCTGGCCTCACTCACACTTTTGACAGTCTTCCTTTGTATTTACATTAGAGCCTGTTGGCAAGGTATGCAAGCAATATAATTTCATTAATTTATAGTCCAGCTTTAAGTGTTATTATGCAATCTTTATCCTTAGACAACTTAAAATGGTAGAAACAAATGGTGACATTGACCCCATGTGATTTTTAAATTTAAAAATATATGTATTGTCAAAAGATAAAGAAATTTCACTATTTATCATTTTATACCCACCAGACTAGCAAAAATTAAAAGCCTGACAATAGCACATTTTGGCAAAGATATAAAATATTAGAAAATCTCATACTCTGCTAGTGGAGGTGTAACTAGAAAAACTACTATAATCTTTATGTAGCAAAGTTTAAGATGTAAGTATCTCCTACCTCAACAATTCTAAACCTAAGTTTACAGGAGAAACTCTTGCCCAAATGCACCAAGAGACTTGGGCAACAAGGTTTAAGGCAGCATTGTTTGCGTTAACAAAAAAGGAAGAAACAGCCCAAACGTCCGTTAACAGAAGAGTGGCCAAATAGAGGGAACATATTCACACTATGGAGTATGCAATGAAAATAAATGAACCACAGTTATATGTATCAACATGCCAACAAGGATGAATTACACAACCACAATGGTGAACAATAACAACCAACAAAGAACATTGCAGAATCTCATGCAGTTTGAAGCAGACATTGGCAATGCCCTGCTCGTGTCCCTTTGGGCTGTAAGCACAGGCCAGTCCAACCTCCAACTGCCAGAAACTACAACCCTTTGCCAGGGGGCCTGCCAGGGAAGTGTAGGCAATGTGTATAAATACCCCAGCTCCCTTACCCCTTGGGTGGAATAACTCTAGAATATATATTCCTCTCTGGCTCCCAGAGTTCCTCAGTGTGATTAAGATATAGTTGTCCACAGCAGTAACCTCTTTGATAACAGCCCTGTGCTGGCCTCCTTTCCCTCCCTGTCTCCGTTCCAAACTCTCCTACTGGGCTTTTGTGGCTCACTTCCCAAATAAAACATTTGCATTAGAATCCATATGTCAGGGTGTGCTTCTGGGTAAATGAAACTAGACGGTATGATTCTATTTATATGTGATTTGAAAATAATTGAAACAGCAATACAGGGATGCCTTGGTTCAGTTCACAAATATTGCAATAAAGTGAGTCACAGAATTTTTTGGTTTCCAGTGCATATAAAAGTTACATTTACATTATACTGTAGTATATTAAGTGTGCAATAGCATGTCCAAGGATAAATGTACATACTTTAATTTGAAAATACTTTATCACTAAAAAATGCTAATGATCATCTAAGCCTTTAGCGAGTTGTAATCTTTTTGTCGGTGGAGGGTCTTGCCTCGATGTTGATGGCTGCTGACTGATCGGGGTGGTGGTTACCAAAGGCTGGGGTGGCTACAGCAATTTCTAAAAATAAAATAGCAATGAAGTTTGCTACATCAAGTGACTCTTCCTTTCACGAAAGATTTCTCCGTGATATGCAATGTTATCCGATAGCATTTTACCCACAGTAGAACTTCATTCAAAACTGAGGTCAATCCCCTCAAACTTTTCTACTGCTTTATAACTAAATCCGTGTAATATTGTAAGTCCTTTGTTGTCATTTCAACAATTTTCATGGTATCTTCATCAGGAGTAGATTTCATCTCAAGAAACCACTTTCTTTGCTTATCGATAAGAAGCAACTCCTCATCCACTCAAGATTTATCACGAGATGGCAGCAATGCAGTCACATCTTCAGGCTCCACTCGTAGTCCTAGTTCTCTCGCGATTTCTACCACATGCGCAGTTACTTTTACCACTGAAGTCTTGAACCCCTCAAAGTCACCCACATGGGTTGGAATCCACTTCTTCCAAACTTCTGCCAGCGTTGATATTTGAACCTTTCTTCTCATGGATCACAAATGTTCTTAATGGCACTTAGAATGGTGAATCCTTTCCAGGAGGTTTTCAATTTACTCTGCCCAGATACATCAGAGGAATCACTATCGCAGCTGTGGCCTGGCAAAATGTATTAAGTAATAAGACTTGTAAGTCAAAATTTTTCCTTGGTCTATGGGCTGCAGAATGGATGTTGTGTTAGGAGACATGAAAACAACATTAATCTTTTTATATATCTTACCAGAGCTCTTGGGTAACCAGATGCATTGTCAACAAACAGTAATATTTTAAAAGAATCTTTTCTTCTGAGCAGGTCTCAACAGCAGGCTGAAAATATTTAGTAACCCATGTTGTAAACAGATGTTCTGTCATCCAGGCTTCGTTGTTCCATTTATAGAGCTCAGAGTGGATTTAGCATAATTCTTAAGGGCCCTAGAATTTTCAGGATGGTAAAAGAACATTGGCTTCAACTTAAAGTCATCAGCTACATTAGCCCCTAACAAGAGAGTCAGCCTGTCCTTTGAATCTTTAAAGCCAGGCATTGACTTCACCTCTCTGTAAAAGTGCTAGATGACATCCTCCTTCAATAGAGTCATCTACATTGAAAATCTGTTGTTTAGTGCAGCCACCTTCATCGATGATCTTAGCTAGATCTTCCAGACAACTTGCTGCAGCTATTACATCAGCACTTGCTGCTTCACTTTGCACTTTTTTATGGAGAGAGCTTCTTTCTTCAATCTCATGAACAAACCTCTGCTAGCTTCAAACTTTTCTTCCGCAGCTTCCTCGCCTCCCTCAGCCTTCATAGAATTGAAGAGAGTTAGGGCCTTGCTCTGGATTAGGGTTCAGCTTAAGCCAAAGGAAACCCTTAAGGAAATGCTGCAGCTGGTTTGATCTTTATCCAGACCACTAAAACTTTCTCCATATCAGCAATAACACTGTTTTGCTTTCTTATCATTTGTGTGTTCACTGGAGTAGCACATTTAACTTCCTTCAAGAACTTTTCCTTTGTTTTTACTACTTGGCTAACTGTTGGTGCAAGAGGGCTAGATTTCAACCTATCTTGGCTTTCAACATGTTGTCCTCACTAAGCTTAATCATTTCTAGCTTTTGACTTAAAGTAAGAGACATGTGACTCACTCTTTCACTTGAATACTTAGAAGCCATTGTAAGGTTATTAATTAGCCTAATTTCAACATTATTGTGTTTTAGGGAATAGGGAGGCCTGAGGAGAGGGGAGAGATGGGGGAATGATTGGCCGGTGGAGCAGTCAGAACACACACATTTATCGATTAAGTTTGCCGTCCTATATGGGAGAGGTTCATGGCACCCCAAAACACTTATAATAATAACACCAAAGATCACTGATCACAGATCACCATAACAGATTTAAAAAATGAAAAAGCTTGAAACATTGTGAGAATTACCAAAATGTGACTGAGACGTGAAGTGAGCACATGCTGTTGGAAACACAGCACTGATAGACTCGCACCATGCAGGGTTGTCACAAACCTCCAATGTGGAAAAAGTGCAATATCTGCACAGCACAGTAAAATGAAGTATGCCTACATATTGTTTAGGGGAGACAGATAGCTATTAGCTAATGGTTAAGGGTACATCTTGAACTGGGCTGCCTGGATGTGAAGCCAGGGTCTGCCACTTATGAACTGTGTGATTTTGAACAAGTCATTTGACATCTCTGTGCCTCATTTTCCTCATCTACTAAATGGGGATGATGATAATAGTATTTTTATCATCATATGGTTGTTGTGAGGATTAGAGTTAACGTATGTAAAGAATTTATTACAGAATAGTGTCTGACCAAGAGCAAGCAAAGAACGTTAGTTGTTATTAAGGATGCAAACATTTTCAATAAAACCATAAAGGAAATGTTAACACAAAATTCAGAGATGTTATTAATTCTAGAAGGGAGGGGCATATGAGGGTCTCAGATGTATTAGTCATGGTCTATTTTTTAAGCTTGGGTAATGAATATATTCTTCTTGTGTTTTTTTTTTTTTAATTTTTATTTTTAGAGACAGGTCCTTGCTCTGTCACCCAGTCTGGAGTGCAGTGGCACAATCACTCATGACAACTTCAAACTCCTGGGCTCAAATGATCCTCCTGCCTCAGGCTCCCAAGAAGCTGGGACCACAGGCATGTGCCACCATGCCTGGCTAAATTTTTTTTATTTTTTGTAGAGACAAGGTCTTGTTATATTGCCCAGGCTGGTCTCAAACTCCTGGCCTCAGTCGATCCTCTTGCCTTGGTCTCCCAAAGTGCTAGGATTGCAGAGGTGAGCCGCCATGCCCAGCCTTTATTGTTTTATCATTATGCTTCATAACATATGTAAATTACATCTTTTAAAAATCAAATATTTCATTATTTTTAGAAGTAAAAAAACCCAACAATCTTCACCAAATATATTCAATTTTTTGTGTCCTTTAATGGAGTGCTCTCTGCTTCAGCTACAGTCAGCCTCTCTGACTTTGCTCAGAGTGACCCCTTTGGGGAAAGTTGCCTCCAGGACACCTCCACCTTGCCAGTCCTCTGGGGCCCAGCCCAAATCACATAATCTTTCTAGACACATTTAGCAATATGTGCTGTTATCTTTTAAAAGATCAGGGTTTTTAATTTTTTCTCTTTCTTTTTAATGAAACTCTTTAAAATTCTTAAAACATTAGAGTTTAATTAGTATATGCTTATTTTTTAAAAAAATACTTATTGTAAAAAAAAGAAAAAAAGTATGCCCACTGGGAATAGAAGAACTCAAACTATGTTTTCTTCTGCTCCCACCGTGTAAGAGCAATCAACCCAGAAGACTTCTGTGCGATCAAATGTGCGTGGGTTTCTCCCCTCACACCCAGCAAGAAATCAGCTCTGCAGGGGACACCAGCTCAGTGACCTCCAATTCAATTCAATTCTGGTGCTGTCTACCTGGAGACAGCCTCAGCAACCACAGGTTGGGGGCTCAGTACCAGGAGACCACCCTCTCCTTCCCACCAGTCACAAGCAAGTCAGGGCCTCGGATGTCTGATTGGCCTTAAGTTGGGGTTGCCATGAACTCTTCTTTGGGGTTGATTAATTTGCTAGATTGGCTCACAGAACTCAGGGAAACACTTAATGTTTACCAGTTTATTACAAAGGATATTTTAAAGGATACAAACATCGAGACAAAGAAATACAAAGGTCAATGTCTGGAAAGGTCCCGAGCCAGGAGCTTCTGTCCCGCTGAAGTTGGGGTGTACCACTGTCCCAGCACATGGACGCGTTCTTGTTCATCTTCCCGTCAGCCTCCACATGCTCAGCTATCCGGAAGCTCTCTGAACCCTGTCCTTTTGGGTCTTTTACGGAGATTTCATGGGATAGGCATGGACGATTGAAACGTGATTGGACAAAAAGAGTGTGATCTAATACTAATAGGCCAAATGGGGGAACCCGACAAGCCCTGTCTGTTCAGATTCTCCTTGGCTTCTCTGTGCAGCAGTCCTTCTTCCAAGGTATGGGGCAGGATCCTCTTTGGAAAGAAGATCAGATTAGAGTGTTGACTTGGGCAGGTGAAAGGAGGGCAGGAGAAGGTCAGAGAGATAGAGAGAAGTTGTGTTTCCTGAGGCTACTTCTGAGGCCTAAAGTGCTCCACCATTGTATCAAAAGACTGCAACAAGGCCTATGGGAGTTAGGAACCAGGAACCTGGTTGAATGATATATTGGATGAAAACCAATATATACATCATATCACACCCACGGTGCCATCATTCAGCTCTAACCATCATTAATATCTTGATGTATAGTCTTCCAGATTTTAAATTATATTATACATTTTTAAACAAACTTAGCTTATAAAGAGATGCTATTAAGTTATTAATATACGCTTTTTAAGCTTAATATACTAGGAACATCTTCCCTTCCTTCCTTCCTTCCTTCCTTCCTTCCTTCCTTCCTAATAGTCCTTTTTAGGAATAAACAGAAGAGACTCAACTGCTGCTAGGTCAGCAAAAGGAGAAATAATTACTGTAACGATACTTGGGAACTAAGAAATACAGGAAACCATACAAAATCTAGAAAGAGAACACAAGTCTGACTGGGCCTTGCAGAGCCTGGAAGCTCTACTGACACCAGCAGCAGTCTGAGGCATTAACTCTAGGGCTCCACCACCGGTGCGATTGCGTTTTAACGCATATCGCTCACTCTGTCGACAGGCTTCCCAACCCTCTATTTCCCCCCAACTTATGCCTTTTGCTTGTTCATAGTTTCTACTTCCCCACAACTTCAACTTATTGAAAACTTTGGCCTTATTAATGACTCATTATTACCATTCCAGCCTCTCCTTATCTCATGGATTTTCACCTTTTGCCTATCCTGTCAACCACCTACCTTTCCGCACTTTCTGCTTCAGATTCATGACACTAAGACTCTGATGGACCCTCATGACCTCTGCGTCAGCCAGGCTTTTACTATCAGCAGTTATGATAAGCAATTGGTCAAGAAAGAGACTGGCTACCCTCAGGCCAGGGGCTCACTCCTGGTCCACTGGGCTGTGCCCTGCAAAACACAACATCCCTGCCCTTCCTTCCCTTTTTCCCCCGTTGAATATCCCATGGTAAGGGTATGTCTGGCTAGAATTGTGGTGCCCCCTCCTGGACATATTAAGTATTACAAGAACCGTGACTTTCTTCTAGGATTGTTTTCAAATGATTGGTACATTAACTTAATGAAATCAACAAGAGGTTAACAGCCAGAATTTTAAGAATGGAGTGGAATGGAATAGAACATATAAGAGTATATCACATTTACTAGATATTATTTCAATGAAACTTCTGTTTCAGATGTGTCTGTGTGTGTGTATAAAACAATGTATATGATATTCAAAATATTTAAAACTGACATAACATAGGAATAGAAACCCACTGAAAACAACTAGCACAGCTGTACTGGCAAGAGCCACTGGATCCTTGACCTTTTATGGAAGGGCAAGGTTGAGATGTAAAATGTTTATTTTTTAATATAGATTATGTCAAAAAAAATTGAAAGATAATTTTCTAGGATAAAACTCAATATAGTTATATATCATATTTTTAAATAATTACATAATATTTGTGTAAATATGCTTTAGTTCATGTAACCCAGTGGTTTTCTCTCCTTTCCTCCCCATTATACCTGAGGAGTATCACACATTCCCATCAGTAAGAGAGGCTCTCGGTAACAATTTGAAAACGCTCTCACGACACTTCTCTCCCTGATCTGATACACACATTCATTCTTTCTCTCTCTCAGGCACAAACACACACATGTTGAACATTACTGATTTTAACCATTTTACTATCACCGGCTGTTTAGATTGGAGAGTTTAGAGAGGGGGGAGAATGAAATGGTTAAGAACACAGGCTCTGGAGCTAGACTGCTGGGCTTAACTCCTGACTCTTTCATTTACTGGATGTGTGACCAGCTTACTTAACATCTCTGTGCCTCAGTCCCTCACCTGTAAAATGGAGGTGACGATAATAATAGTATCTCCCTCATAGGGATGTTTGTGAGGTTTGAATGAATTTACCTATGTAAAGTGCTCAGACCAGAGTCTGAGACATAGTAAATACTCAATTAAATGTTAGTTATTATCATTATTTAGATTCTATCCAATTTTTCATCATTGCAAGTAAAAATATTGATGCAGTGAACATCTTTTTTGCAAAATATTTGGAAAGCAGATTTTATGAAGTTTATTTATGGAAACACAATTGCTGTGTGTAATGATAAGTACATTTTTAAGGTTTTTAAGAATTTTGCTAAATTATCCACCTGGAAAGACCCTCTACCACCAGTGTTTGAGAGCTCTGTCCCCCAAACTCTAGTCAACAGATGTTATGATTTAAAACAAAAAGCTTGCCAAGTTGATCAGAGAATGATACTTATTATAATATAAATTTTGCTTGTCTTTGATTACTAGTGAGGTAGAACAATTTTTCAAGTGTTACTTATCATTCGTTTTGACCCTCCAGTAGAGCGCCTTGATAGTGTGTCTTGATGTAGAATTACTTTTACATGTGACTATTTCACAGTTAACCTGTGAGGCTCTTGTTTTTTAATCTTCTACTCTGGCTGAGCACATAGCCCTGAACACAATAATCCCAATGTATTTAGTCGAATTAAGTATCACAGTCGCCACATCTGATCTCTGTAATGAATTTTTGAGCAGAATTATCTGGCAGTCAGGAAAAGGAAGACATCAGACTGATCTACTCCCTACTGTCTCAAAATGGCCTTGAAGGATCCTTCCTTAGTGCTTCTGAAAGTTGGATGATTACATAAGAACATTTGAATATATTTCTTTATTATTACTGCTTCTCTCTGGTGGTTTTATGTTGAAATGTTCCCTTTTTCAAAGAAAAAAAGAATCATTTTCATATTTGAGACTACATGAACACTGTAATTTCAAATGAGAGTGCCTTTTTATCAGCAGCAAATATTTATAAAGCACCTACTGCATAACAGGCGTGGGGAAGGTATGGGAGAAGGAAAGTATATGTGTATAGGGTCTAAAATGCATTCCCTTCCTGCAGGAAGTTAGCCTTTAGTTGGTGAGGGAAATAGCATAGTGAGGAGAGAATACTGCAGAAGGGCATCAGAAGTTAGTGTTCTATACCCAGGCCTGCTCTAACCTACTGTGTCACCTTGGGTAAATCCCTTAACCTCGCTGAGATTTTCTTTCTCTGGGAAATTAAGAACATGAGATTATGTTGATAACATCCTCTCAAGTGCATCATTCTGTGAGCTATAAGGTATAAGAGATATAAAGATGGGGTGGGAGAGAGAGAAACAGCCAGACCGCCACATGGTCATTGCCAGGCAGTGAGAGAAGGTCCAGACAACGGAGAAGAGTTCAAAGGGGGAGGGGCAGGTCCAGTTGAGGCAATGGAGGGGGATTTGTAGAGGTTGGAACCTGAGCTGGCCCTTGAGGGGAGGAGGGTTTAGTAGGTAGAGAAGCTGGTGTGAAAAATGAAGTTAGGGAAACAGCATGAGCAAATAGCAACTGCCAAGGTGTGAAGGTGCCAGACGTGCTCTGGGGACCATGAACACAGCAGTTCGGCTAGAACTGGGACAAGAATAAGGGGTGGGGGCATGAAGGGGCTCTTCTGTGAAATATGTTTGTTGTTCCAGCTGTAGGTCCTAGGATGACTTGAAGGCTTTTGAACAACACAAAGCAGTGTTTTAGGGCAACTCGCCTGCGTGAAATACAGACTAAGCTGGAGAAAGAGGAGACTGGAGGGAGGAAACCGATTGGGAGGCTATGGTGGTGTTCAAGGCCTCATGCCTGGCTTTGGGCGCTGGCAGCGGGCACAAAGAAGATGTGGCCACAATAGATGGGTGCAGGGAAGGAGCTATAGAAAATTCCCGGAAGGAAGTGGCCACGCAGGCCTAGAAGATGGGGAGGTAGGAGAGGGCCCAGCAAACCCCAGACAGTGGAACCACACAACGGGAAAGGACAAAGGAAGACAAACACTTCTTCCTCTAAGTTAGGGGGGAAGAAGAGATGTTGAAAGATTCTGAATACAGGAAGGAAAGCTCACGCCTTCGTCTTTTGCTTTGTTTTCAATACAGTGTGGTGCAGTGAGAGCCAATCTACCATCATGGTTAGGAGCATGAGTTCTGCAGACAGAATGAATTTTAGTCACTAAGTTCTAGTTACTGGCTCCAACAACGATGGAATATGTGATTATTGGCCCGTCGTGGTGGCTCACTCTTGTAATCCCAGCACCCTCGGGGGCTGAGGCAGGAGGATCTCTTGAGGTCAAGTGTTCGAGACTAGCCTGGACAAAATAATGTTTTGGGTTTTTTTAATGGAATTATTTTTAAAAGAAGATTGGAATTCAATTCCCAGTAGGATATGGATGAGATATTTTTAGGAAATGCCTCCACTAAAATTTAAAAAGAAAAATTGCTGATTTAAATTAAGGGAGAAGAAAACTTTTAAAGTGCATTAAAGAATTGTCAAGAAAGAGGAATTCTCAGAGGCACAAAACTAAGTAAAAGTAAAAATTCGAGAAGTAAGCAGAGAACTGAAAGCAGCTTTCACCTCGAGGATTTTTTTTTTTTTTTTTTTTTTTTAGACAGAGTCTGGCTTTGTTGCCCTGGCTAGAGTGCCGTGGTGTCAGCCTAGCTTGCAGCAACCTCAAACTCCTGGGCTCCAGCGATTCTTCTGCCTGAGCCTCCCAAGTAGCTGGGAGTACAGGCATGCGCCACCATGCCCGGCTAATTTTTTCTATATATATATTTTTTTAGTTGTTCAGATCATTTCTTTCTATTTTTTAGTAGAGACGGGGTCTCACTCTTGCTCAGGCTGGTCTCGAACTCCTGACCTTGAGCAATCCACCCGCCTCGGCCTCCCAGAGTGCTAGGATTACAGGCGTGAGCCACCGCGCCCGGCCTCACCTTGAGGATTTTAATGTAACCCAGATGAACTTGAACTGCTATTGTTAATGGTTTCTGTGGATGTGCTAGACAGGACCCAAAACCCAGAATCCACATAAGGTGGGAGTATAATAACAGAATCCCACTCTTCCACATTTCAGCTGGGGTTCCATAGGGTGACATCCCCAGTTTGAATATAAACTGGAAATAGCCAACTTCTCCAGGGAGCAGTAAGGAAAATTGATTGTCTCAAACTTTGATATTGAGTGAAATAGAAAAAAAAAATCTGTGAAAATGTATAACCACAAAAGGCCCTCACAGTAGTTTCTCAGCCCCCAAACAGCATTATTAGGGTACTTCGTACAAAGAAAAACCTTCAGGGCAAGACTTTAAAGGGGTCCTGGAATGGCAGTGCCCTCAGGCTCCCGGCAGACACAAACATACATCCTACCTGGAGAAAAACACCTTAAATTCAGGCTTCTGAAAATTCCCACAGGTAAGGTCCCAAGAAAGTTGAATTCACTGTCAAAAACCACAACACACACATATGCGTGCACACACACACACACACACACACACACACACCACAGAGTCATGAATGAGAGCTAACAGAAACAAACAAGACACCAGAACTAGAACCACAAAGACTTCACACACAAGATTTATCAGACAAGTATCAGAACAGAAAGTATGTACGTAAAACAACTAAAGCTGAGAGAAGTTAAGTAGTTCACTTAATGTGACAGAGATGTGAGTGACAGAGACAAAGTGTTTAACCACAGTCTGAAATTAGGACTGTTAAATGCTAAAGCATTTTATTTTTTCTTTTAAAGGTACTACTTAAGGCATTATGTATATATCTCCCCAGCTTTGCCAACACGTTATAATGTTTGCTTCATATTTTTGGTAAAGAAATAAAACATATTTAATAGGTAAAATCGAAGGCCCATTTGTAACTCTGCTCCAACCCACGTCCATCCTACCAAACCCCAGAAGGTTGTAATACCCGTGCATGCCTTTTATAATTCTTCTGCAATCTTCTTTTCCCCTTAACACTATGTTTTTGAGATTTACCTATGTTGATACAGGTAGCTCTAGTTCATTTATTTTAAATATTGTATAACACTCTATTATTTAAAAATATACCATGATTCATTTATTCACTTTCCCAATAATGAAAACTTGGGTTGTTTTGAATTTCGTACCACACGTGAGAATTTCTTTGGTGTATTTGGAGGGGAGGAAGATATGAGCATCTTTAACCTTATCAGATAAAGCCAGATGGCTTTCCCAAGCTGCACAGTCTGATGCTCCCACTAGCTGTGCAGCAGTGACTTCAGCTCCACATTTTTAACAGCGCTCGGTATTGTCAGATGTTTTCATTTTTGCCAATATTACGAATTTGTATCTCATTGGATTAATTTGCATTTTCCTGATTACCAGTGAGACTGAGATTCTTTTCAAGTATTGATTAGCCTTTGGGTTTTCTCTTTAGTGATGTGCCTTTTCAAATCCTTTGCCCATTTGGCTGTTGGCTTGTTTGTCCTTTTTCTTACTGATTGGTAGAAGCTCTCTTATATATTCTGAATGCCAGATACCAATTCTTTATTGAAAATAAGTGCTGTGAATATCTTTTCCCAATTCGTGGTGGTTTGCCTTTTCATTTTTTTTTTTTTTTTGCCTTTTCATTTTTTTAAAGGCATCTTTTGATGTACAGAAGGTTTAATTTTGACACAGTTTATTAATCTTTCCCTTTCTGGTTTGTTCTTTACATGTCCTGTTTAAAAAGCATTTCTCTACTCAAAGTTATAATGATACTGTCCTATATTTCGTTTTAGATGTTTTAAATTTGCCCTCCACTTTTAGATCTTTAATCCTTCTGGAATATATGTTTGCATTTGATGTGAAATCAGAATTTAACTTTGTTTTATGCTATGTATGTGACCAAGAACCCATCCTTTCTCCCTAGATTTGTAATGTAATGCCGAGGAAGCAGAGGAAGACGATGACTCAGAAAGTCACCAACAACCAGAACTGTTATCAGAATGTGGGAGAAATGTTGACTAACTAAGTCTGCTAGAACTGAACTGAAAGCGCAACTGGAAGACAACCCATTCTCTGCTTTAAATAGAAGGAATGTCTTTAGATTTTTTGCCAGGGTCTCGTTCTCTGTTTCAGAAAGTCAAGGTCTATTGGCCACTCACGGGCAATGCTTTTTGAGGCAGCCGTCGTGCTTTTCCCATTTTCCCTACCGCCACCCACATCAGTTTACTCCTGGTAGAATTCCTTCTTGCAATGTATCTGTGTTATTCACCTTTGTGTCCCCGGGTGCCATTTATACTGCTTAAGTCATACTCTCCAGTTACGATTTCTTGTACGAATGTCTTAAATGAATCAGTTCCTTTCTTCCTATATCCCTCCAGACATTGCAATGCTCAGAAAACAGTTAAACAAAAAGGTATTTGTAGTCACACAATATGTGCTGGAACATACAGTCCTTATAGTAAAAGCTACAAATCGGGGCAGAAGTATTCTTGGAAATATTTTTGTTTCACCTATTTGATGACCAGACCCAGGTAGTAGGGGCAGAAGGCTCCATTGCAGTTGGCAAAGTCACATCAGAGTGACTGCCAGACACTGAACGTCAAGAGAGGCGCACAGCTAAGGACGTGGGAAGGGTGTCTGCCAACAAGTTATCAAAGACCTAAAAAACCATAATGTCTGTGCTTTTATACACACCTGGCCTCTGATAGGAGCTCAATAAACTATAGTTTACCATAGTAGTTATTATTTTTATGTGCTGGTACTTGCAAATTCGAGAGTATGACAAGGTTCTTACCCCAGTACATTTCAAAGGGTGGTTGGGGTGAGCAGCGAGGAAAGCCAGATTACAGAGACTGAGGAGTGAATCGAAGGGGAATACTAGGTCTTGAGGGAGGAGGAGCAGAAAGGGAAGCCGGTGGGATGCGTGTTTTGTGGAATAGATGAAACTGAAACATGTGCGTGGACTGAGGGGAAGGAATCTGTGAGGAAGGAATGACAAAAACCTAAGAGAATCAGAATGTCATGAAGGCAGAAAGATCCCAGTGAAGTGGTAAGAAATGCGATCAAGAGCTCAGGCGAAGGAGTTACACTTAGAAAGCAGGGAAACGTCTCTTGTCTACGAAGATGGGCGAAGCTACCAGGGAGCTACAGCAGACTTAAGATCTACTGGGCCTGTCCTGCGTAGATAAGTCCTAGTGTCCGTGGGCAAGGGGACAGCTGCATAGAGAAAAGGGACTTTGGAGCCAAACAGACCCAGCGTTACATCAAATCTCACCACTTACAATTCCGAATCCTCAGTCAAGTTTCTTGATGTTTCTCCTCTTCCTTTTCATCATCTGTAAAATGGAGATAAAATAGAGCATGAGGGTTCACATAAAACCACACTAAATTCTGACCAAGTGAGTTTACAGCTTTGCATAAAAAGAATTTCTTGAGTACGAACCTCTTGAACCCCTTTGTGTACCTGAGAATGTTTCTCTATTAAAACAAATTCCAAGATAAGCCTTCCTGGTAGTCTTGTTATCACTCTCTGCCACACTCCTAACAACCGAAAATGCTTTCTCTACTCAAACTTACTCAATTAATATCAAATGCACACAGTTTTAAATGACAGATATTTAAAAGAAACTTTTAAGAATAAAAAATCTTAGAAAACATTTATGAAAGAGACATTTATATGACTGAATATTATTCATTTGGGTTAATATATAATTTAATAAAAATATAAAGTTGTATATTATTATCTGTATTATATTATATAATTAAAATCAAATAAAGTATTTATATATAACAGATTAATTTTTAACACTGAATTCCCAAATTTGGAAAGATGTTTATGGTTTTTTGTGAGGGTTTTTTTTGAAAATTTAAGAATAGAAAATAATTTGGTTTCTTATTAAATAAAATCAATGTTTAAAGATATGGTATGATAGAACCACCCAATCATCATTTTATCAAAAAATGTTTTAAAAACAGAAGCAAAGCCTTCACAATAAAAATACAATAATCCCCTGTCCCACCTCTCCCTATCTTGACTCTTGTCTCCAGAGACAACCACTATTAACCATTTGTGTTTAGTCTTATTAGCATTATCATCATACCTCCAACAATATATTAATATTTTCTCATACTATTTTATTAATATTTGTCATTTCCTTAATACAAAGGCTCAAAAAAAATGATCAAATAGCAAAAACTAATTTGAAAATCTAATTCAAGATAATTTAAAGTGTGCTCAGCTTCTGAATAGCACGTATCTATAGTAAACAAACTCGCTTTAAACATATGGTGTAATTTAGGTGGCAATGCATGATTCTAAATAGTCAAAAAGTTCAAATCAACAAAAATGGTCCAGGTGCAAGGTGTGTGAACCTACGTACCCTCACAAGGCTCTTAAACAAGACTAGCAATTGTATTCTTTAGCAATGTGTATGATGCTCCTTCTGGTCACGCTTAATTGAAGTACCATCAGCCCAGAGCAGAGGCCAGACAGGTAACATAAATGAGTAGAGAGGCTAGCAGGTAAGAAAAATTGACTTCCAGAATTGTACTCACATTTTCTTTATTTTTCCCAAACTGTAGTGGAAGTATGCACCACATCTGAGTCACAGCAAAATAGGAATAGTCTGTCTCTCTCTGTCGGGCTGCTAGAGAGATGTCAAATTGGGTCTATGCAGTCCATGTTTAGTGGTGAGATTCTCCCTGCCTCCTCCTCACCCCAAGACATATCCCATTGTCCAGCTCTTGCTCCTGTGGCTGGCTTGCTTGCGGTACCATCGTAAGGTGAGTAGTCTGATGGGCTGGTGGCTGATGGGACTCTGCCACAGCTGGGCAAAGTCCTTTCCACGGGGTTCCCTGGGCCTCCTGATGGACCGTCCTTCCCTCCATTGCTAGACTCAGGTTGTCCACTCTCCCCCTCCTCCTTGGTCCTAGTCTCTCTTTTCACTCCTTCCTCTTCCCCAGTCTGACTCTTATCTAATTTTTAGATATGGATAATTTTGTTTCTAAAACAAGTAAATTAGGTCTATTGACTTTTGGAGTGGGAGAAGAAAAAAAGCAGAGACTACAAAGAGCAGCAGGAACAGGAAACAAGCTTACAAACTTAACAGACATGGACCCAGCATACGTATATTATGTTGAAGGTATTTTAAATGTGGTTGTGAAAAATAGAAATATCCAGTTATTACATTCCTTTATAATTCACCATTCTTTTAATTTGGAAGTGGAAACCTTGTACCTTTTCTTCTGTTCATAGTTGTCAGTTTCAGTTTTTGTGCCTGTTAGAAAATTTTTTGCCTTGGATTCTTTAATTGGAAGCAAAAGTTGGTTTTATTTAAAATGGAAAATAGTAATTCACAAACAGGTACTTCTGAGCATGAAAAGATTCCATGATTCTTATATTTAAGAAAAGGATTTCAGAGATATTTATAATACATTTGGTTTGCAAAAGAGTCTCCTAATTAGTTTTCAGTACTGTATTGCACCACAGTTCAATAGCTTCCATTTTTAGCTCTTCATTCGCACTGTCAATATTAATTGCAAAAAGAGAGAGCTGAACAATGTTAATTCAGTTTTCCCAAGTTTTAAGACAGAGAACCTTTCCTGAAGTCCATTTTTCAACTCCACAATTTTAAGAATACGGCCGCCTTATTGCAGATATTTCTTTCATTTCTGGGAACCAACTTCAGTGTTGGAAAGTGGGACACATTATTCTTGCTAAATTGGCGGATCAAATCATACATTCATGCAGTTATTGTTAATGCTCATGCAGAGAAATATATTTGGATTAATGGGAACTCCAAAAGCTTTGGTTCATTCTTTGCTGGTGAACTGAAGTAGACATTTTCTTTTAGATGACATGAACAATCTGATTTCTTTTATTTTAATCAACAAAAAAAATTACTTTGCATTTTCTTCTAAGTTCCCTAAAAAAAATAATGTGCGATAGTAAATTACATTCTAAATCATCTAAAAAACGGTGCCTGTTTCCTTACACAGGAGTGGATTTCATTAGCAGTTTATGCCTGATAGAATGCAGTGTCACTGCAAATGTTATATATTTCTTTTTTAATATATTCAGCCTTTGACTCAAAAGAGATACAATTTCAATCTTCTTAACAAGTTTATCTACCTGCTCCTGCTATTTTTGATAAGAAAGAAATTTATGTTTCTTGTAAGCTCTGGTTCTGGTTTTCACAAAAGAAGAAGAAGAAAGAAATTTGTGTTTCAATTAATGTATTTTTCAATTAGTGTTTTTCTTTTTCTTTGCTTATTAGCAGCTGAGCATGAGTCCTTTTTTATCTTTACCATTAAAACAACATCACAGTTACTTTCTTCACTATTGAGTGACATATTTGGTACGCCTAAACGTAGAGCTTTTCTAGTGTACCTGGAAATGCTGTTGTAAACCTTGTAATCCTTTTAACATTATGACTCTCCCAGGATGTAAAAAGCTTTCAACAAAAATGCCAAGTGAACATTGGAGTGCCAGCTAAGGCATCTGAAACACTTCCAAATTTCAATCTTGTGTTTTTACATAGACTTATTTTTTTTTTTTTGAGACAGAGTCTGGCCCTGTTGCCCTGGCTAGAGTGCCATGGCATCAGCCTAGTTCACAGCAACCTCAAACTCCTGGGCTCAAGCGATCCTCCTGCCTCAGCCTCCCAAGTACCTGGGACTACACGCATACGCCACCATGACCGGCTAATTTTTTCTATATGTATATATTTTTAGTTGTCCAATTAATTTCTTTCTATTTTTAGTAGAGACGGGGTCTCGCTCTTGCTCAAGCTGGTGTTGAACTCCTGACCTTGAGTGATCCACCTGCCTCGGCCTCCAAGGATTACAGGTGTGAGCCACCGCGCCCAGCTACATAGACTTATTAAGAGTACTTCTTTTTTTTTTTTTTTAATAAAAAAAATTGTATTTACTTAGAAGCATTCAGAATGTCAACAAAACAGCTGCAACTTTTTTTTTGCAATTACAGAGTGGTATTCACTTAACAGAACAACAATTATTTCGTATAAGCTGCATCAGAGACAACTGAAGATGAAAAAACTACCATCCCCATATATAACTAATTTGTGCTGTGCACCAACAAGAACCTGCTTTAAATTTCCATGCCAATTTACAACCCCCATACTGTACCAGGCAAGGTTGGTGGCTATTGAAAATACCACCACGACAGGGCTAGCTAAAGACACATTCGGTAGTGTGTTAACTATACAAAAAAAGACACTGTACAGTTTAAAAACAAATCTTACACAGCTTTACATTTCAATTTTTTTCTTTAAAAGGAGTGAGTTGTGTACAGGGGGGTTAAATGCTTTATAGACAAGAAAAAAAACTGCGTTAGAACCAACTTATTCATCATCATCATCTTCTTCTTCATCTTCATCTTCTTCATCTTCCTCCTCTTCTTCATCCTCTTCATCTTCCTCATCTTCCTCCTCTTCCTTCTTTTTCTTGCTTTTTTCAGCCTTGACGACTCCCTTTTTTGCTGCATCAGGCTTTCCTTTAGCTCGGTATGCAGCAATATCCTTCCAAAATAAAGCCAAGATAAAAACAGTAGGAAAGGAAAAAATTGTTAAGTAAGGGGAGAAATAGAAATAACAGGGCAAAACTATGAGAAACCAAGATACCAGTTACACTAAAATATCACACATATGTAGATCCACTCAACTCCAGAAATAACCAGAACGTCAAGATATGCATATTAAAATACTATGGGATCATTATAATTATAGCAATCTATAACTCATTAAATGGCATGGTCTAGTATTTGCAAAGTTATGCCTCATTGAGGTGCAATTATGTACAACATCCTAACTCTAGTTTATTAAAACTAGAATGTAGTGACTTTGATTAAAGGGTAGACACTGCCACCTTCTGAATGCAAAAAAGCATTCTACAGGTTTATATTGTCAGACCCTAATCCAGAGAACATTTCCTCTTAAAAAAAAAAAAGTAACTTGCCAGTAAGCATGCAAATAGATTAAACATCTAGAAATAGATATTTTTCAGAATGACTAAAGAAGCTAAAAATTAAGTACTTAATATTCCAATTTTGAGTTAGAAATTTCCTTCTTCTTATTAATTTACTGTATGGATTGGCAGATTTGAAATTTAACTTAGTGATGCTGTGATTTTTTTTGGCAGGGTACCTAAAGGGAAGACACATAAATGTTTCAGGGTATGATTAAAAAAACACAGCCTATGTTACTTTATCCAGCCTAATTCTTAAATTATATGCTTGACCATTTAAAAATGATTATTTTTGACTAGCGTGCCTACCAAAACTTTCATCAACTTGGAGATACTGTGAAATAACAACAACAAGTTACACGTATAGCCTTTGTCCGAGTCTAATCATG
Source organism: Avahi laniger (assembly GCA_963575035.1). Lineage (NCBI taxonomy): Eukaryota > Metazoa > Chordata > Mammalia > Primates > Indriidae > Avahi > Avahi laniger. The sequence continues at coordinate 360 of CAUYSK010051138.1, read as the reverse complement.
TAAAAATTTATTTGGTCCTCCCATATTACTGATGACTTAAGTCAACACCATACTTAATGTAGCAATTATACCTAAAAACTTTTATTACACCTCAAAGGTCTTAGAAATCTGTAAGAAAACAGGAAATTAAGATAACAAGTACCATCCACTCAACATCTGGCATACCTCCTTCCATCACTTCTTACCTTTTCGTATTTTTCCTTCAGCTTTGCAGCCTTCTTTTCATAAGGCTGCTTGTCATCTGCAGCAGTGTTATTCCACATCTCTCCCAGTTTCTTTGCAACATCACCAATGGATAGGCCAGGATGTTCTCCTTTGATTTTAGGGCGATACTCAGAACAGAACAAGAAAAAGGCCGAA
>CAUYSK010051134.1:0-37913 GCA_963575035.1 Avahi laniger | reverse complement strand
AATCCAATGAATTGGCTTGAATTCTCTCCTGTCTCTACGTTATGAGCCTCGACAACATCTAAGGCAATTAAGAAGGCAGAGGGAAGAAGAAAAGGCGAGGGACGGGTGCAGGGGAGGAGACAGGGTCTCTTGAACCCAAACGGAAGCGCGCACATCCACAGTTCCCGTTGGCTTGCATTTTGTACTGTTATTAAAGAGACTGAAAGACAAAGAAAAAGAAGGCAAGAAAGGCGCTCCGCGGACAGGTTCCTTTAGTTCTTTTTGTTTTCTGGGCCAAAGAACAGAGTGAAAGCATATGCCCACTGATTTCTCCACCGGCCTCTCTCTGTCCACCTGCGCAGAGAGCGCAGCCGAAAGTTCGATCCAATACCGAGAAGGACCGCTGCGATCTCGAGTCGTCTCAGGTGGGTGAGTGGCAGGACGCTGGACGACCGAACGAAGACTGCCGGGGCATCAGAAGCCTTTCAATAGGAAAGCAAAAGAGACAAACACGGATCAACACATTCCTGCTTGATATTCCATAAGATTTATTTCCTCAGTCACTTCATTTTCATCGTTAAAATAAAACATTGCCTGGAAACCTCTGTCAACAGCAAACGGAGATCCCCACATGAAGAAGTAGGAAAAAAGTTTTCTGTCACGATGGAAAACAGATGTAAATTAAAAGGTGAGTGGATTGCAGGTGTTTGGGGCACTTCACCGGTAAAACAAACAAACAAACAAACATTTCCTCTTCAGTTTCTTGCTTAATCCCATTATGTCTGCACTGTATGACAAGAAAGTGCCAGGAATTTCTGATCCACTGATGGTACCTTTTAAGGATTTCCAATACTCTACGGTTTCAAAACTGCTGTTGTCTGAGTACATATTTCCTGTTAAATCAGTGTCTTTGGAGGCAACAGAATACAGGGATTGTTCCCTGTCCTCCAGTCTAACACTCTTTAACAGGCTGGGATGTCCTTATTTCTGGATTCCCTTGTCCAGTGAAAATATCCACAAAGGCATTCAAGAGGGTTAATGTCTGGTGAAATCTACTTAGGTGAGGATTGGCTGTGTGCCCTGAGGCTAATTATATATTTGTTTCAGGATGCATTTTTTTTTTTTGGAGGGAGGTAATGCGAACATTCCATGTATTTTCTATTTTTTTTTTTCTATTATCCACTTGTACTCTCCAGACACTTTAAGCAAACACCGGCATGTCAGCCAGAGTGGACACTACACAGGAGACTAAGGGGTGGGTGGAAGATTAGGATGCTGTGAGCAGAATGCCAAATTCCAGGCCCAATCTCAGATCTACTGAATCAGAATCTCTGAGTGTGGGGCCCAGAGACCTGTTTTAATAAGCCCTCAAGTGATGCTGATGCTAAAGTTTGAGAAGCACTAGTCTAAAAGTTTCAGGATATGCTTAGCTCCAGGTGTGTGCTGAGAAGGAAGACTTGCTCCCAGGATTCCCTGTCTATTCTCAATCAAGGACTCAGACCACCCAGGAAAGTGAGCAAGGTTTGTATTTGCCTTACATCAGGGATGGAGGTAGGTTTCTCACCTCTTTGAGACCTGCAATATTTCAGGCAACTTTGGAGGTCACACAAAAGAGTCCTTGATTTTTCTGTGGAAGAACTCATAATGGACAACAGGAAACTCCTTCCAGCCAAAATACCTGAGGTCATATCGAGCTATTAATATCTGGTCCTCTCAATTTGAAACCCAGACTTGGAAGTTTTCAAGGCCCACTTCAGAGACTGTAGTCAATTCTCTTTCTATCTGATGGGACCCTGACCTTGGCTGCCTCTCCAGCTCCCACCAATCCTGACAGTTTTCTGGTTTAACATTAAAAGTTGTTAAAACCTACATAAAATGCGATTAAAATATCTTCCCAGCATTAAGTCAGACTCATGCTACTGAAAGAGACTTCTTTGCAGTTTAACAGACCATTCCTCTCCTTCCCTGGAAGAAAAATCCTGTCTAACCACCTTCTATGATATCTTTTCACATTTGTATCTTCCTTTCCACCTAAGCCACTGCTGTATTTCCACTTCCAACTCTTGCAAGGGTCTTCTATTGTAAGGTGACCTTGGCTTTTCCCAATTCTTCATGCTTCCAAGAGTTGGATGGGGACAATATAGAAACCCACCGTAAAAGCATGGGTGAGATTCTCTAGAAAGAAATCTGAATTCCAGAGGCTTGCTTGTGTGGAAATAAAGCCTAAGATATTAGACTCACATAGAGGTTCTCTTTGCCAGCCCTGTAGGTTGAAATCCTGATACCCTACCGATTGAACTACTTATTATAAAAGCAAGGGTGTACTACTTCTGAAAACCACTTCGAGTTTAAAATATTCTGTTACTGCCTTACTTTTCTTATTTTTCACGTGTTGTATTACAAGCTCAACGAGCTAAAAACACTCTCTCCTACCTATATTTGAGGTGCTTACACCCAAAGACTCAGGTGGATCCTGCTTCGGCGTTCAACACTTTCCCCACTCCCACGTGGGGATTGGAAGTATGTGGCTTCGCTGCCGCTCCCTCAGAAGTCACAGTACCACCAGCATGAACTGAAAACAAAAACTGCACGGTAGGCTTGCTCTCCAGTGCTCCGGCGACAAAAAGAGCCGAGAGACGCTTTCGGAGCTTCGGCAGTCTTGGGCAAAGCGAGGGCTATCCTCCTGCGGGAAAGCGCTTTCAGCTCGCTTCTGTGACGGGGAACGGGCCCTCGTACTTACCGCGTGCCCGGAGCAAGCCCAGGGGACGGGCGCCCGGCCGCCCCGCCGTGCAAACCTCTCGCCGGCGCTAAGCCCCCGGGGTCGCCGCAGCCACTCGCCCCGCGTCCCGGCTCCCTCCCCTCGGCGCTCGCCGCGTCGCCGTCCTTCTTCCACTCTCCCTGCTGACTCCTCCCCGGCGTTAGCAAGGTCCCGAGTGCCTCAGCCATCTGTCCTGTCAGATCTGGCTGACCGTCAGCCCGCACAGGGGGGTGTGTGTCCGTGAGTGTGAGTGTGCGGAGGGAGGAGCTTTTAAACGGTATCGGTTCCTGGCTCGCCCCGTCGGAGGTGCAGCGCGTTTTCCTCCACGCTGGGTCCTCACTTGGCTGTCGCACCAAGCCCTTTCCTTCCGGAGACAGCGGGGTCTGAAGAACTGACTTGGTAAACAGCGAGTTCGTTTCGCAGGCGGTGCTTGTTCTCCTGCCCCAGCCTTCGTTTTCTGAGTCTCGGCGTCCCCGAGACGAAAATCAGCGCTATCCCAGGGGTCGGCGACGGTAGCCGCGGGGGCGACTCACACTCAAGGGTCTTCTTTCTAAGTGCTGTGAATCCCACCTCTCTCTTACTCCTAACCTAGACCTGCATCCCCGAGGCTGCATCCACACTTCTGCTTTTGTTTCCGCCTGCATTACTTCCTGTGTGACAGCCTTTGAAGACAGAGGGAAAAGAAGTTGAAGGAAGGAGCAAATTCTCTTAGTTTTCTTTTCTCTGAGAATGTCTTGCTTTCTTCTTCAGTCCTGAAGGACATTTTCTCTGAATAGAGTATTCTGAATCAACAATTCTTTTCTTTTCGTACTTGAAAAATGTGTCATTCTTTCTGACCCGTGCGGTTTCCGATGAGATTATCTACTGTCATTCAAATTGTTTTTCCTTGTAGGCATGGTGTTGTATCTCGTTTGCTACTTTCAAGATCTTTTTCCTTGTTTTTAGAGTTCAGAAATTTTGACTGATTTTATTTTCAATCTCCTTCAGTGATGAAGGAGAATTTCTTCCAAAAACTACGTCAAAATCCAAATCTCCACGTCAGCTGTTTGTACAGAGTTTCAGACTTGAGTAGTCCTCTGTTTGGAAAACAACTTCCCACGGCTTCCCCTTAAAGTTGGTAACTTCATCACGGAAATCATCCCAGGCGTGTAAGGTAAGGGAAGTTTCAGTTATTGTACATGTACAAGCAACTATCTGAACTTCCTGTACTAAGTCAGTGAAAATCATCTGGGATGAGAAGCCACCACTATCCCGCCTGAAGAAGGGGCTTGAACCCTGGACCCTCAAGATTAAAAGTCTCGTATTCTACCGACTGAGCTACCCAGGGTCCCACCTCAAGCTTTTTTGTTGAGATATCTAATCTAGATTCCTACATTCGGCCAATTCGTTTTATGTTTAATGTTCTGCTTTGCAAATCACATCCCTTGAATTCTCACTGCGAATAGGATTTTGTTTGAGAGAGATGTTATAACTACTAGGAACATTTTCCTTCCCTTTTCCTTGTCTCCCTTGTCTAGATTTTCAGAACCAGAGGTGCAGAGTCTCCTAGACAAAACACTGCTGATTTACTTGAGATACGCAGGGTTTCATTCCCGCCAAGTACCTGCACCTAAGTTTCTTGTGTCAACATTTGAGCTACTTCTGTGGCATCCCTCAGTATTGTCTTGTACGTTTTTCTGGCAGCGTTTGCAGGAAGAGGGGAAGAGAGATGAAGGAGGAAGAAGTTGTACGCAAGAGAACTTCCATAATGGGCCCCTTTCTGTTGGCATTCCTTTGACAAGCAGACCTCAGAGCTGGCTGACCCGAGACGGAAAACCACGCGGGAACAGCATCTTTTGGTCTAGCATTCTGTGTCGCTTTTGTTGATATTACCACAGTCTGAAGGTTTCAGAAAGAGTGTTGTTAAGCACAGTAAGCCCTGTTCTGCCAGATATTCGTTCTCCACAGACAAAGCGGTACTCAATCACTGACCTTTTCTTAATAGCTAACTACCAAGGGATTGCAGCAGAGTGGAAGAGGCAGTACTTAGCAAGCAAAGGGACCTGGGTTTAATTTTTTGCATCTCCGTGCTTGCTCTCCTAAAAGATGTAACTCCACAATCAAGTCTGAACCACTCCTTCCTTTAATTTACTCTCTTCTGCTCCTCCTTTTCTTCCTCCTCATTCTCCTTTTTCTCTTTCTCCTTCATGTATTTAGTCCCTGCTCACTGCTCACATCCGAAGGAAAAGTGGTGCTTTTAGTACTCAGCCATTCCAATTCCACGGGCCAGCACAGGAACTATTAGCTTGAGTGAGACAACAAAGATGTATTTTACTGAATCTCTCTCCAATCAGGCAACAAATATAACAACTCCGTATTACCAGCATATGCTCTTTCAATTCCAATTAAAGTATTATTAAAGAGCAAATAAGAAAAAAAGGACAAAAAGAAAGAAAAAACAAAAAAGCGGACCACAGATAATTTTCTATCCCTGTTTTCTCAGCTGTGCTTATATCAATGAGCAAGCAAGCGACAGGCTGAGTAGAAAACCTGTACTCGCTGATTGTTCTTTATCCTTTCCTTTCATTGCAGCCCCCCCCAACGCACACGCGCACACACACACTCTGGAGTGCCAATAACTATGCTATGAGGTACTGTGAGGGCTGCAGATCTCAGTTCTTTCTGTGTGAGTAAATGTTTGCTGTCACACTTCATGGGAAATGCTGTGTTTTCCAAATTACAAAGTTAGAATACTATTAGGGTCAAGCATTACAGGTTTTTGTAAAGTGACTAAAATAGGCAAATTGGGAGATTCTTCAGCTGAAGGTTTAAAACATCTCCCAATTTGATCTAGGGCTTGGCAGGTCCCCTGGTTTAGTCAAAATGAATGAATGAATGAATACCATTCTTTCGAAGCTCAATTACAGAAGCTTTTCACTATAGACACCCTCATCCTCCATGCATTTCCTCAGGTGAAATTATCTAGATAGACTGATGTAGGGAGAATAAGAATGTCATGCTTTCAAATCTTCCTTGGGTTCCTCACAAAATACTTTTGTTCAAAATATTTGAACACTTTAAAGAAATCTTGCCTAGAACACATCAAATAAAAGTAAAAAAAAGAAGACACCAGAGAAAACATTCAATGGCTTTGGAGAAAAATCAGCATCATCAGTATAAACAAAAGTTTATATGATATTTAAAAGCTATTTAATAGCTATTCAGTATTATTCTTTCAAATCTCTGTGCCAGTTCTTCCTGTTGAATCATAACATTCTTCCCAAGAAAAAAATTTTGATGGTTTTTCTCAGTCTGCCAGTCTTATTAACTGCTGCCTATCTCTGCCCGTGAACTTTTTCCTCTTCCAAACAGAACAAAAAATGTCAGTTTATTTGAATTTGGTAGCTTTTGAGATTTTGGTCTTCTATTTTGGAGGCATATAATCCACTAGCGAGGAGGTGTGGAACCAAAACTGAGAACAATCTCAAAACACATAAATAAGCTTGACAGTCTGTTGGAACATTAGCCCTAGTGGGGCACCCCCACCGGAGGCATTCCACCCAATGTGGAATTTGATTCTTCAGCATTGACCGGAGCCAATAGCCTCGCCAAACTGGATCAAACCAGGGCCTGTTATTCAATCTAATGCTTCTCATATTACCCACTTCAGAAAAGAAAGGGACTTAACTAAATCAGTCTCATGGGAAACAGCAGAAGGCATTTCCTTGGTCTAACCAGGCTCATTTGGTCCAGCCGCATCGCTAGCCTCTGGTGATCTCAAATACGGATAATTATCTTGACAAGTTAGAGTACATTAGGATATACCATCCAGAATATGGCCTAAAACAGTTCTTGAGTTTTGACCTAAACCTGGAGAAAATCCTGTACGGGGATTCAGGAACAAACGGAGAAGTTCGGGGGTGAGGGAAGGATTAATTTCTCTGGGAAAAGAAGACAGTGTGGGCACGGGAAAAGAAAAATATTGTTTTCTTCTTCCCAGTAACTCATCATTTCCAAGAAACCAAGACAATGGGAAAACTGAGAGAATCTGCAATTGATTTATTTTAGGAATTTGTGAATTTCTTATCTTTCTTACACTACCAATATAAGGGGTGTAGTTTGGAGGAGAGTGTCACAAAACATCGCCCTGGGTTGTCTTGTAGATGAATCCAAAGGCTATCTTAGGGTACATGACATTTAGGCGAAATACTTGGGGCTTTTCGGACAAGGGGGAGCTCTTGTGTGAGCTTACAGACTTTTCACCCTGAAAGAAGCACCATCGTATCTTTGAGACGGAAAAGATCAAAACATATCAAACTCCGATGCTCCCTCAGCTGACACGTCCACTCCCTCATTGCAGACTTTAGTTCTTGGCTCATATTTCTCTACCTGAACTTGCATCATCATTATTAGAGACTCAGACAAGAGAGGCTTCGAAGAATTACTCACTTCTGATCATTTCATAGTTTATTAATTCTAAGTAATTGCTGTCAGGGATTCAGATGGAATTTTATTGTCTCCTATACCCCTTGCACTTTCTTTCTTTTTTTTTTTTTAATGATTAAATCTTCCGGATGTTTGCCTACTACACTTCAGTTTTCAGATTTGGAACACAGTACTCCTAAACTGGCTGCGTGGCCTAATGGATAAGGCGTCTGCTTTCAGATCAAAAAACTAAGGGTTCGGGTCCTTTCGTGGTCACGTCTCTCTTGCTTGGGAAATTCTTTTGAATTCTAAGATTGGTTTTGGAAGTCTGGAAACCTGAAATCAGTAAAGGGCAGTATTATTATTAAATTAAAAAAAATCTGTGTACAGAGTAATTACAAATAAGCTGCACTTTGTCATTAGCATGCCATCATTAAAAAATAAAATACTGATTTACAGATGCAATTCACTGACGTTGTAATAGTTCTGGTTATTTTGGTTCACAGTCTTGCTCTGTTAGACTGATGGTAGCCACTGAAAGGATGTGAGGAATAGAACAGGTCGCTGTAAAATTACAGCTAGATAGGAGGAATATGTACTAATGTTGTATACCATGGTAGAATGACTATAGTTAACAATAATATATAGTTTCAAATAGCTAAAAGGAGGATATTTAATGTTCCTAATGCAAATAAATGGTAATTGTTTGAGATGATAGATATGCTAATTACCCAGATCTGATCACTATATGTGCATCGAAGTATCACTATGTACTCTATACATATGTACAATTATATGTCAATTACAAAATAAAATAATTTAAAAAACTAAAAAAGAAAGGAAAAGAAACACCCACTGCAAATGCCCTGAAGAATTTCTCTGGAGAAAGCTGGATTTCAAAGGGCTTCTATTAGTTAGAAATACACTTGAACTGGCACTTGAAATCTGCACCCTCACAGTGAAAGTCTCATGCTTATTAACTGAACTATCTGGGTTCAGGAATCCAACTTTTTCTGGGAATTTATTCAAAGCTAATCAGTTGTTTATTTTCTAACTGTTCTATTATTTGTCTTGCATTATGAGCAAAGGACACCAATATTTGAGAAAGTCAGACCAAAGCTGCTGGTGGCTCCCCCTTCTATATTCAAGATTGCTGGAAGAACTGAGCAAACCTATAATCAGCAAAGAGATTGAGTCAGTAATCAAAAACCTCCCAAAAGAAAAGTCTAGGACCAGATGGCTTTTTATTATTTCTTTTCTTTTTCCTCTGTTCTATTTTAAAAGCTTGAGAATCAGAAGCTCAGAAATAGGTTTGTGCTGAGAAAACAGGAGCTGCTTTGGGGACTTTGTGTCCATTTGCAGTCCAGGAATCAAGGGAAAAAATTGTCACATCAAGCAAAAGGGGACTGTAAAGCTTATTCGTTTGGTTGTGCCTCATCTCTCTTTCTCAGCAATATTTTGGGTGACACTGGGAATTACCTAAAATAAACCACAACTTTTCTATAGGTTAACCCGCTTGCATTCTAGGGGCATCCACTAACCAAAACTATCAGAGATTTATTCTTCAAAGCCATGAGTGTCCTAACCAAGCTATTTCAGTGCGCAGGGCACTCAATTTATATTTGCAGCTTGGAAATCACCAAGCTCCACTCCAGGCCCCAAGAACAGTAATTTTACCTTTTCAGAGGGAATTGGTCCTTACCACCTCTCATGACCCTATGTGCAGATACTCTCTCCTCCAGAGCCATACACTTTATTAAAATCTCCAGGTAAGAGACTTCACTTTATTAAATAAAGTGTAAGGATCCAATGGTTACACAAGCTCAGAGACTTGGAGATCTTCCTAAGAACATGCCCGTCTCTTTCTTGTTTTCCAAACCTCCAAAATTAAATCCTCATCAACTTTGCCCTCTTAACTAACACCTTGCCTTTCTCCTCATCCTTGTAAATGTTCTGTGTATCCATTTGATAGTAGGGCAAAGAGTAAGGTGGCTTGAACGAATAGCTGTCCAACAGTGTTGCAAATCTATTATATGTAACTTTCGCCATTCAAAATCCTGCTCGCCAGACCCCTACCGAGACAAGAGAGCATGTAAATAGCAAAGTGCACCGCAAATATTGAATTATGGGGAAATGGAAAATATCTACACCTGAACAGGATCGTGACACTTAAATCCCCAGTCAAATGACTTGATGCATTTCCACCTGAGCTACCCGGGGGTACGATGATGTTTCATTTGGTATCTATTAATATTCCAACCAAAAACGTTCATTCAATACTTGACATTTCTTTCTCATTCTTAGAGAAAGTCCAAACAGGCGGAAAAAAAAAAAAAAGTTGCTGCCCGTATCTGAAATCGCCACGCACAAAGCCGCGAGCGGATTCTGCTTCGAAGCTCAACACTGCTTTCACTTAGGGATAAGTACAACATCGCCTTTCCAAAACCTCCAATACCAGGGGCTACTGCTGCGTAACTAACCCCACGCCCTCGAAAATGCTCAGTTTCCTGCTACCGAAAGTGCACCAAGGCACTCTCAGAGTCACAAAATCTTGGGCAATACAAACCACATGTTTTGGGGAGACGTACGCTTTGAAACCACTTACCCAGGAAGAAGGAGACTTCCCTATTTCTGAGAACCTGGAGAAAGCGTGACAGAGATGCAGCACTTGGTCACTTTCTTCTTCTGCACCTGTCCACAGCCTATCCGTCTTTAGACACCAAACCCAGTGTCTCCTCCGTTTTCCTTCTCCGCCTCCACTACTGCTTCTCTCCACTCTGCTTCAACCCTCTCCCTACCAAAAGCCAGCACACTCTTGGTTCTCCAAGCCTTCCCCTTGAATCCACTTTTCAGCTCATTCCAGTTCCCAGCTACTTGCCTTTGTATTAATACTATAGCTTCGGGACACCCATCTTCCCGCACTCTCCCCCTACCTGCCTTCGCCAGGAAGTTCAGAATTTTCAACTAGATTCGTATCTGGATTAAAAGTTGCAGCGAATTTTGGCTAACGGTGGGAAGTGTCTACTTTCTGCTCCCCAAGTACTGGTGAAAGTTTCGGACTTCTCCAGGTGTAAGGAGGGTTTACAAAGACCAAATTTGTTTTTCAGGTTGTGCCCAACTTCCTTTGTGCTTTCCTTGTTGCACAAAAAATTTGCTCTGAAAGAGACGTTACAAAAACAGGAGCGTCCACCTTTCTCCTCTCTCTGTCTTCCTCCTCTTTTATATTGCCTTCAAAACCAAAGCAAAAGCGGGTAGACAAAGCCATTGCCACGTTTCCAAATCCAGGTGTTGGATGCAAGGGCCTGCAAGAGTGTGCAAAATTGCCCCAGACACATACTTGTCGCTCTTTGTTTTGGTCAAGTACTGTGAATTGATTACCTTTTTCTCTTTGTTTGATTTTCTCTGACAATTTTTAGACTTTATTGAGGTATAATTGATATATATATGTATATATATATATACTCTGCACATGTTGAATGTATACAATTTGATAAGTTTGAACACATGCATACATCCACGATACTATCACCACAGGATAATTAACACATCCATCAACTCCAAATGTTTCTTTGTATCTCTGTATGTGTTTGTGTGTGGGGGGGAGGGATGGGTAAGAACACTTTAACATTATATCTACCCTTTTGACAAATTTTTACATGTACAATATAGTATTGTTAATTATAAGCACTGTGTTGTACAGCAGATCTCTAGAACTTATTCATTTTGTGTAACTGAAACTTTATACCCATTGATCAACAACTCCCCACTTCCGCTTCCCTCCAGCCCCTGACAACCACCATTCTAGTCTCTGCTTCTATGAGTTTGGCTACTTTAGATACTTCACATAAGTGGAATCATACAGCATTTGTCCTTCAGTGACTAACTTAATTCATTTAGCGTAATGTTCTCCAGGTTCATCCATGTTGTTGCAAATGGCAGACTTTCCTTTTTTAAAACGGCAGACTAGTATTCCAATAGATATTGCATTTTCTTTGTTCACTCATCTGTCAACAGATATTTGGGTTGCTTCCATACCTTGCTTATTGTGAATAATGCTGCAGTGAACATGGGAATATATATATTTCTCTGAGATCCTAATTTTAATTCTTTTGTATATATACCCAGAAGTGAGATTGCTGGATCATATGGTGGTTTTGTTTTTATCTTTTGAGGAACCTCCATACTGCTTCCCATAGTGGTTGCACCAGTTTACATTCTCACAAACAGTGTACAAGGGCTCCAATTTCTCCACATCTTCACTAGCACTTTTTTTTAAAATAATAATTATCCTAATAGAAGTGAGGTGATATCTCCTTGTGGCTTTGATTTGCATTTCCCTGATGGTTAGTGATGTTCAGCATCTTCTCACGTACTTCGTGGCTACTGCCCACCTAACTTTGGAGAAATGTCTATTAGAGCCCTTTGCTCGTTTTAAAATTGGGTTATTTGGATTTTGTTTTGTTTTGTTGCTATGGAATTGTAGTAGTTTCTTATATTTTTAGGATATTAACCCCTTATTAGATAAATAGTTTGAAAATATTTTCTCCCATTCCATAGATTGGGTTGCCCTTTCACCTGGTTGATTCTTTTCTTTGTTGTGAAATTTTTAGTTTGCTGTAGTTCCAGTCTGTTTTTGCTTTTCGTTGTCTGTGTGCTTTTGGTGTCGTACCCAAGAGATTGCCTAAAACAAAGTCAAGATGCTTTCCCCCTATGTTTTCTTCTAGAAGTTTTGAGTCTTAAATTCGAGTTTTTAATTCATTTTTGGATTATTTTTGTGTATTAACCTCTTGTCTTATGTCCCCACTTGGATCTACATTTCCTCTGTAGCACTCACAAGACTTATCTTTGTATGCCCTGGCACTCTCTTTTGTGTTTTTTTTTGGCAGCTTCGCAGGCAGAGAAGGACTGTCTAAGAGGGAGACTCTGAAGATATATCAGAAGATTAAATCCTGGAACCCTCGCTCCAGGTGGGCTGGAACTGACACAAAGGCAGTTGGCTAAAAACAGTCCTTGAAAAAGACAGACTGTGGAAAGATCCAAAGGTCTTTTGGTTTAAGAATGCATTTCTCTTCCTGGCTCAGAATCGAGCCAAGATCCGATTCAGGTTCAGAAATAGAAATTCAATATAATCGATTTCATTCTTTCGTGGTGTGGTTTCTGCGGATTGGGGGTTGTAGTTCAGCGGCAGAGCTCACGCTTAGCATGCAGGATGCCCTGGATTCGACCCCCCAGCACCTCCAAGGTAGTGTTTCGTGGGTTCCACTATGAATAAGAAGTGGCGATTTTGTCTCAGACTCTTCCCTTTGTGTATACTCTAACTTGTGTTTTTTCCACTTACAGTGAAAGTAAATCGTTTGGTGCTCACTCATTTGTGTTATAGGTCCTGATACTCCGTGGGACTCCCAATCCGATTGCTTCAGCACAATAAAGCCATTAACGGAAATAAAAGAAGCTGCTTATGCAGGATCACCTGAAGGTGAAGCAAGTAAGCGAGCCACAGACCTTTCTCTTTTGCTACCGTTTCTGAGTACTGTTAGGAAGCAGGGAAGAACAAAAGGGAAAGAAAAGGGAAAAAAAGTCTCCTGGAAAAACGTCTTTAGATTTCTTCCCTTCACTCCGCCTCCCCCCTCCCTCAACCTTAGCCATACCTGTATCAATGAACAGATTGCAGACGTAGGAGAAAAATTTCGTTCCCGTTTTCCTTTCCTCGTTCGCTCCTGCATTTCCACCACACACAGAATCTTGGTTGGCTGGCAATAGGTCGGTCCAGTCACCAGTCATTGGAGCTCTGTGACCCCAGCTTTCTTCGGATGAACCAATGGTCAGGATGCTGTCCAAGGGAAAGTTGTTTCTTGAGAAACTTGAGAAACTTCGAAAATCCAAAGTTGAGGAAATTATTTTCACAGATGGAAAGAGCGGCTAGTCGCGCTCAAAGCCATGTCAGTCTCAGGCAAAAAGCGTTGTGCCTTCCTGTGGGACAAAAGCTTTTAACGCACTTCCCTTAGAAGGAAGAGACCTGGTTTTCCGCATCCAAAGAGCAGCAGAGGAGACTTAGGCAGTGAGGGAGCCTCTGGGGCCTTCCAAATCATGCCTCCCAGCTCCCAGCTCCCCTTTGCGCTCTCTTCTTCCAGTTCCTCTTCCGCGGTCGCCGCTGTCCTCCTGCCTCCCTCCTCATTTTCTTCGTCACCTTAGCGTCACCTCCACCTCCACTCCGTCTCGCCCCCCTTCATCCGGTTCCACTCCTTCTTCCTTCCTAAATTTCCCCCGGCAGCTCGGCTCACCTCCGCTTTCCATGGATAGGTCAGCGTTCTCAAGCGTGGATGACAGTCATCTGGGGTGGGGAGCGTTCCAGTTATAAAGACCCCGTCTTTCCCCACGTCCGGTGATTGACAGTTCACCTGGGAGCTGCAAGATGCAAACGGGCACAGACAAGAAGTTCGGGGGGGAGGGCTCCCCGGGTTAGGAACCACCGCACTTGCGTCTGCACCCTTCTGGCCCTTTATCAGAGGCTGTGCTGTGCCAATCACCGCGCTCATCTGAAAGGCCGGCTAACCTCTCAGAGCCCACCTCGGCGACCTGCCAGGGCCAGCTGAGCCTCACCTGGGCGTGGGAGACGACGAGCTGAGGCGGTGCCAAGAAGCTGATAGGCAATTTATTCCTATATTCAGGAAGACACAGATTTCGCGCAGGCGAGTAAAATCTTAGAGTGAGAGAGAAAACACGATGATTTAGGATTACCTCCTGAACTGATGCGCGCTTGTTTGCAGACCCCGATTACAGCGCGCGGCAAGGGAAGCCGGGAGAAGCGAGACGCGAGGAAACCGGTGGGAAGACTTTGCTGCTTCTCCGCCTTAAACTATCCAGTGTTCATAAAACTAACGAGACGCAAGGAAAATTTTCGCGGAGCCGCTTATTTTTCTTATTTTTCTTTTTTCCACCGTGCTTTGTAGTGATAACGCCAAGGGGACCAGAGTGAATGGGGTCGGTCACTGTGGCTGCAGACTTCGTGCTTCCAGCGGGGGAGATCCTCGTGAGTGGTTCCGTTTCTTTTCTTCTTTCTTCCTTCTGTAGACGCCCACACCTTGGGTGGCGCTAAGGCTCACAGAGTAGAAATGGCATATTGAAGGCGATTCATTAGACAATCTTTTCTTTAGAAAGGAGTAGGAAAAAAGTGACGGCGGGGGGGAAAAAAAAACACGTGGAGGAGCCGGGGGTCGAACCCGGGGCCTCGTACATGCGAAGCACGCGCTCTACCACTGAGCTACACCCCCAAGTGGTCGTCACGTTCCTGGGGATAATCTATAAAATACCACTTTTGTTTTCAGTTCGTTGCTTTTATTTTTCGTTGGTTGGAAAAATTCCACCACTTGTGAAATTACTAAAGTGAACTGGTGGCTTCACTAAGATGCTAAGATCATAGCCGGAATGACACCGTTTGTGATCTTTGGACTTTCCCACTCCTTTTACCCTGCTCCAAGGTCCACTCACAAACAGACTGCGTTACTTTTCCTGAAAGTTACTTTCTTTCACCAGGAAAAAATCACAGATTCCCAACACAAATCTTGAGCAATACCGACTCAAATGAAATATCCTCAGTGCAGAGGCAGCCGCAGGCCTTAGTCGAACTGGCGGGTTGAACTTCACACCCTGCTGGGTCGCAGACCCTGCCAACATCCACTTTCCAGCTGACTCTCAATCCTTGTTAATGCATCACAAATTCTGAGATTGTCCTCAGTTCTGGCTCCACACCCGCATCTCTAACCTTCCCTTGAGGATTATGTTCACGAAGGATTTTCGGGGTGGGGAGAGTGGTGGGGAAACACACCTCTAAAGTTTCATTAACTTTAATCAGCTGACGTTTTTCCAAACTAGGGGAATAAACAGGGCAACAGCCAACGCAGGGCGGTGAAGCAAGGATAGGAGACCAAGCAAAGCTGTCACAGTGGGAAAGCCTGCTATAGATACATACAGATACTTGAAAAAAATAAAGCCAAAAAGCCCTGGAGATGTTCAGAGTGCTATCAAAGAATTAAAAAATGAAAGGAAGTTTTGGATAACACAAAACAGGGATGGCTTGGCCAGCTGGGGAAAGGCGGAAGTAATGGCTGTTCTCTTACCCACAGATGACCTCCGTAAGGAGTCTGAAGTCTTGGTTTTTTTTTTTGTTTTTTTTTTTGTGCCCTTCCTTTTTGCTCTCCGTTTGCTGCGACAGTGGGTCCAGTCGTCATCTGTGGTGTATATATCTTGTCCTGTAAACCTATATCTTGCTCTTGCTCTATAATTCCATTTTTCTCTCCTCAATAAACCTCATTTTCGTGCTTGCCTAAACAAACAAACAAACAAAAAAGAATCTGAAGTCTTATGGTGCTTCTTTATTAGGATCTTTTTATGCTATTGACGAAAGTATATTTTGGGAAGGTTTTCACCGAACATAAGTGTTTACTAATGAAGGTAGGAAAGATTGAAGGCATGCAATTCCTATTCTTCTTGTCTTAGGCCTCTGAAAGATTTACTTGAGACAGTGAATTCAGAAGATTTGTATGGGTGACCTACTGCAGGAAGAATTCTTTTTAATGTAAATTGAGGACTTTTCAAATCACAGAGAAGAATCCCTGATTTTTTAGTCTAGATCTTTAGTCTAGAGCTCTTCCAGCTGAGCTGTTGGCCACACATCTACTTTCATAGACACTAATAATTTCTCTACTTTTTGGAAAGCACAGCGTTCCTTGAGAGATGTCATTTCCTTGTCCCCTCATCTTGAATAAATTGGGATTGATATTGATATTTTACCATCTTTGGCAGTAATTGATTCCACCTACTGCCAACAGTAAGGTGAGGAATGGAAGTGGAAGGAAAGAAAATTAGTGAGTAGCTTTTTGCTCCTCAGTCCAGTCTTGTAATTGGCACAGGTACAGCTAAGAATACAAAAAAAACAAAAAAACAAAAAAAACCTCAAAAAACTCTTAAGAAAAATCAGCTATGAGCCTCTTTTCCTTTCCTTTCCATCTTTTTTCTTTCCTGTTCCTTTGTGAACTGTGAAGTGGAACCAAAGAAGCACGGGCTTGCTCTCTCATTTCTTCTTGTATTTGTGCTGATGCAGTAAGGCTGGTAGGTGCCAGGGCTACAGAGTTGAAATAGATCAGTTCAAAGGCAATCTGTTGGGTGATGGATTTACTTTAGAAGTGAGCAGGGAGAAAAAGTGATTAAAGAAATTTTAAAAATAGGGGAAATTTGGATGTATTATTGAAATATAGCGTAGATGGGGAAAGAGAAAAGCAATAATGAAATTCAAGCTTTCCCGGACTCTCCTACATGCTTAGCCTGTGCTCTACCATTGAGCAATACAATCAGGTAGATTTAGTACTTCAGCAAATCTTCTGTAACCCATGATCATCCTGATTTTCAGGTATTCTAGGACCTGATAGTAGGACAAAGTCTACTGTATTTAGCTTCACCATTTCAGAAAATCCTAGACTGGTTCCTTTTTTGCATCTATGCCATGAGAAGGATAACTGAATGCTAGATGGAAAGGTACCATTCCTTCTTCTCACTCCTGTTAGTCCACTCCAATCTCTGCTCACCAGCAGGCTACCGGAGCATCAGATCCATCCCACCAGCAGGGAGAGTCTCAGATTGGAATATGTTCTGTCTCCACTTGTCTTTCTTTCAACTTCCTTCACCTCTGCCTACAAAACTGCAGCAAGACACAAAAGATAGTGTAAAAAATATGAAGAAGAGTTGCAAGTTTGTTGACTCAGAGAATTTAGGTCAAAATGGGGAGAGAAGATAGAAAAGAATTAATTAACGATATTTGAAGGGAAATGAAGTAAGACAACATGAATAACTTAGTGTTGGTCTGGAAATTTAAACATAAATTCAGAAAAGCTGGTGCTAAATGGAGAGTGGTAAGCATACTTCATAAATAGGCACTGTTGCAAGAATGCTGTACCCCTATCAGTGGTTGCTGAAGTCCTGGAGCAGAAGACCACAAAGAAGGAAGACAGAGGAGAGAAAAAAGACCTCTCTATCATTTGAATTTATCTGAAAACCTAGTGTTTCCCACCACAGAAAATGGACATCACTTTGTCTCCAAATTTAAGGCAGGTTGGTGGTGGGACTTTCCTTACTTTTCCTTTTTTCAAGCTCTCAGACAAGAAAAAAGAGCCCTTGTTAAAATTCATGTGTTCCACTCTAGGTATGTGATAAAGGTTTATGAACTATCTTGTGTCTAAGTCATTTGATTTGTAGTCTAAAGAATTTTTCCAGGGATGGCTGGAAAACCATACTAATTTTTCCCACTGATAGTATCTTTAGGATTAGTTATTATGGGTAAAGAAATTGTACATGGGTTTCTTATTTTATTTTCTCTTCATTTGGGTTTCTTAGGTAGTATTGTAGAAAAGTAGTCCAGATGAAAAGTCCAGTTAATTTGATGGCATTAGTGGTGTTGCATAAGCATTTTTTTCTTTTCTTCATTTCTTTCCCCTGCTATAGCAGCAATCATGCTTACTTTCCATGTGAGCAGAAAAATGTAATTAATGGCAGAAGAGCAGGAGTGCTGATTCCAATTACTGAAGATATGTTTGGTGTAATTTACGTATTTGGGGAAGTCGAAAAAGCAATACACACATGGAGGTGCTGGGCATCAAACCCAGGACCTCATGCATGCAAAGCACACGCTCTACCACTGAGCTACACCCCCAAGAATTAGAACCTTTTCTTCTTCTTTTCTTGAAATACATTATTAATAGAAAATATGACACCCATTTTCTGCAGTCTTTGGAAAGTGTTCTTTTTTGTCAGTAGAAAGTTCATTCTGTTAACTTTTTTATTTTTCAATTTCTAAACTGTATCTTTTTTTTTTCCCACTACACTCTGAGGGTAATTGAATTCTAGACCAAATTGCCTTTCTCACCAGTAAACTAAAAGTAAAGACTAGGCTATCTTCCCTGAAAACCTAGGAAGCACCTTGACATCCCATGTGCAAAATGTAAAATCATTCTCTCTTATTTCCAATAGAGTTGTTTCCCTCCATTCTATATCTTGAGAAATGTCTTCACTCTATAGCTGGCAAGTTGAGAGAGAGAGAGAGAGAGAGAGAGAAATGTTCATGGGTTTAATTCCCTTCCCACTCCTTACCTCTTCACACAGCAACCAGCAAGCTGCTTCCCTATGCTATAGACAAGTTTTCATCTTCCAGAGTTTTAGATAAATGGGATTATATAGTATTTACTCTTTTTTGTCTTGTTTCTTTCATCCATTATAATATTTTCAGATTTGCCTACATTGCATGTGTCTATAGTTCATTCCATTTTATGCTAAATTAAATTCCATGGTATGAGTACACCACAATTTATTTATATATCCAACTGTTAATAGACATCTAGGTTGTTTCCAGTTATTGGCTATTACAAATATATGTGATAAGAACATTTGTGTGCAAGTCTTTCTATGGGCATATAATTCTTATTCTCTTGGGTAAACACTTAGGAATTGAATGGTTGGATCCTGTGGTTGGTATATATTTAACTTTTTAAGAAACTACCAAATTGTTCTCAAAGTTATACTGTTTTACATTACCACCAACATTGTATGAAAGTTCCATTTCCTCTGCATTTTTGTCAACATTTGGTATGGTTAGTTTTTTTAATTTTAGCCACTCTAATAGTTGTGCATTGGTATATTATTATTGTTTTAATTTATATTTTCATAAGAACTAATGATATCGAATATCCTTTTATGTACTTATTTGCCATTCTTATATCTTTGATGAAGTGTCTGTTAAAATATTTTGCCTGTTTTTAAATTGGGGTTTTCTTATTGTTGACTTTTTGAAAGTTCTTTACATAGTCTAGATACAGATTCTTTATCAGATATATGTTTGCATATATTGTCTCCCAGTCTGTTACTTGTCTTTTCATTCTCTCAACCATGTATTGCACAGAGAAAA
The DNA here is from genome assembly GCA_963575035.1 of Avahi laniger. Lineage (NCBI taxonomy): Eukaryota > Metazoa > Chordata > Mammalia > Primates > Indriidae > Avahi > Avahi laniger. The sequence continues at coordinate 18,822 of CAUYSK010051134.1, read as the reverse complement.
AATTAAAAAATTTTGATGGGGTCCAAGTTATCGCATTTTATGCTTTTCTTGTCATAGCCACAAAATATTTGTCTCACTCAGGATCACAAAGATGTTATCTTCTATTTACATTTAATTCTATGATCCAATTGTAGTAGATGCTTTAGTCTTTATAGTATACATTTAAAAAAAAATCACACCCTAGCTTCAAGTGATACTATATTGCTTCGTGTGTAGATAAGGATGTTACAACACTATATCTCCATTTCTCCTCTCCCAGAGTTTGTGCTACCATTGCCAAACATTTAACTTCTCTATATGTTATAACTTCACCATACGTTGTTATTATTTGTACTCTAAACAACAGTCTCTGACAATTAAACAGATTTAAATAACAGCAAAATAAAAACCCTGTATATTTACTGCATCGTTACTATTTCCAGTGTTCTTCATTTCTTTGTGTAGATTGCACGTTTCCTTGCATAGAGTCAGTTAGGCTGAATTTTTTTCCTCAGTACTTTAAAGATGTTGGTCTACTGTCTTCTCTCTTGTATTGTTTCCAATGAGTTGGGGTAAATTGAGGGGAAAAACCCTTTTCTAATCCTAGCAAAGGAAAGACGGTTAACGTTTTACAATGGCCTTAACTCTGTGTATTTGTCTTTAGCCATCTTCTCATATTCTCTTTTTCTCTTCTCCTGTCTCTATTTCTTTTGGAAGAAATTAGAGATTGACCACAAAAGTTGGGGGTTTCTTTCCTTCTTTTTCTTTATCTTCATTTGGACACATGCTGGGGATATCTGTCTTTATGGGGCAGGGACAAAGATAAATCTAGAAGAACTTCTTCTGAATTTCCTAACTTACTCCAGAAAATTAAAAAAAAAATCTTCATTTGTATCAATGTAAAGTATTTTCCAAGGAGAAGACAGGTCTCCCTCTGCAATATTTTTTCCTGGTTTAGGTAAAACACAAAAATTATTTTCCTTCATAAACTAGATTGTATGATCAAACTTATGTTGATTCATCAAAGTTGTTATTGTTATTAAATTTAGACTACTTGTAGGGAAAGGTAGAATCATCCCACAAGATAAAGTGATTGTCCTAACTCAGTGTAGACAGCATGTTTGTGCCCTCTGTTGATGTGCGATATTGTGTCTGTGCCCTCCTTTGGTGTTTCCATAAATGCTTAGGACCCCTGCTCCATTTCTATTTTTTGTAGCCTTTTCAAATGGTGGTGCCCTCCCAACCATACTCAGAGTAAGTTCAGGACAGGAGAAGGAGGAAGAAGTTTTTATGCACTCTTGTTGCTTCTTTCATTTCAGAATCTAAACAGGGCAGAACAAGGCAGCAAGTTTTTGTGGTGAATAAGCATCTCCTGCCTCCTCAGCTCACAACTGGCATTATTGACTGCCTATTTTTCTATCTTTTAGGAGAAGGTAAAGAGTCAAGAAAGTGGCTTGCTTCTTTGGTGGGATGATCTCTCCTATACCTGTCATCAGGGCCAGCTTCATGGTTTATGACCAGTGCAGTTTACAGGGCTTCGGGCCCCACAAGTCATGTAGCCAGTCCTGCCTTTCATTACTGAAGAATCCTGAGTTCTCCATCCCAAAGGAGCAACACTGCTTTCTCCAAAGCACTAAAGCAAGTTTGCTTTTTCAAATGCTCCAGCCTCCTAATTTTAAACACTTCTGCAAATCCAGGAACAAACCCTCTTGAACTGATTCCTGATACTACCTTGTGGTATGTGAAAGATGAGGTAGAGTTATGGTTAAGTGTCTAAAGAGATTCCTGTCAAGTCAGGGTGATTTTCCTGCTCTCAGAACTCTCATTTTTCCCACTGAGTTTCTGTGAAATACAAGGCTTCAGACAACATAGCAGTGAATGTTCAGAGTGGCTGGGGAAAGTGGGTGAATAACAAAAATGTCCACAAATAACTTTGATGGGAGGGGCATTGGGAAGATGTTGGTCAAAGAATACAAAATTTCATTTAGTAGGAAGAATAAGTTCAAGAGATCTATAACAATATATCCTATTAAAAATGCTAAAAGATTTTAAGTATTGTCATTACAAAATAACTACTCGAATTAATGCATATGTTAATTAGCTCGATTTACTCATTCCACAAGGGACGTATATTTCAAAACATCATGTTATATATGATAAATACATAAAATTTTGCCAATTTAAATACAATGTTTAAAAAATAAATGTATGTTACAGCACATAAAAAAATAACTTTGAATAAACAAGCATGAATAGTCTCCTTGTATATCATAATAATTAAGAAAGTTATGGGCCGGGCGCGGTGGCTCACGCCTGTAATCCTAGCATTCTGGGAGGCCGAGGCGGGCGGATTGCTTGAGCTCAGGAGTTCGAGACAAGCCTGAGCAAGAACGAGACCCCATCTCTACTAAAAATAGAAAGAAATTAATTGGACAACTAAAAATATATCGAAAAAATTAGCCGGGCATGGTGGCACATGCCCGTAGTCCCAGCTACCCGGGAGGCTGAGGCAGGAGGGTCGCTTGAGCCCAGGAGTCTGAGGTTGCTGTGTGTTAAGCTGACGCCATGGCACTCCCCCCAGGCAACATAGTGAGACTCTGTATCAAAAAAAAAAAAAAAAAAAAAGAAAAGAAAATTATCACGGATGTATAGGGGAACTAAGAATTAAAAGTTATCACAGCTATGTAAGGGAACCGAAAATTATGGCCAGAAAATTTGGATAATTTCAATTAAAAGTACTGAGGACCCTCATCCAAGGAGCATGTAAAGAAAAAGGTACTGGGGATTGGACTCAGAGCCTCATGCATGCTAAGCATGCACTCTACCATTGAGCTATATCCCTACTGTTTCTTTTCTACTTCATGAATATTTTAATGGTATCTTTGACCACGCATTTTGAGAATCTGAAATTTAGTACAAAGAGACTCTGTATATAGCTCTATTTCTGAAACCTCTGGATGGCATTCTATCTCACAGCTGCATCAAGAGAAGCTGCATCCGCTTAATGCTAGACATAAAGTCACCATTCCTAGGATCTATCTGCTTTTGTCAGTTCACCCCAAAGTTAACTTCTGAGAAGATGCTTGAAGGACACTTCCATTTCTCCACCTGAGAGCATCCCAAGATACAGCAATCTCTAGCAACTTGAAAATTTCTCTTGAGTGACGCTTCTCTGTATAGTTTTGTCCCTTGGAATCATGTTATCATGCCTTATACAGTCAAATTTAAAAGCAAAATCAATAAGGTTAGAGAAGTACTTTAAACTTGAATACAAATATAAAAAATAAAATTATTTTAAATGAATAATATAACAACGAATTTAAAAAGAACTAAATGTTTCAGTTCCATTATAAATGTTTTGCACAGTGTTTTGATCTTATAACTGCATTTTAGACACAAAAAAAACTGCAAACAAATCCCCTTTCAGTAGAACAGAGAAGATGTTACACTGGTTTCCAGCTCTTCTTACTCCTTTGAGCCAAAAAGCATATGTGAAGGGATTAGGAAAGCACAGACGAATTTCTCCAGGAGAAAGCTGGGTTTTACCAGGCTTCTGTTAGAACTAAGTGAAGGACACAAACAAACAAAAAACACTAACAGGTTCTGAAAAGCGACTCGAACACAGGACCATCATATTGAAAGTTTAATTTTCTAACAAACTATTCAGGAATGAAGACATTTTAACCTTCAAAATCTCTTGAATTAAAAAATATTTGGTTACTGCCTAACCTATATTTTTTATGCTTTCCTTTGCCTTAGAAGTCCAGTGTCCTGATAGTCACTCCCAGCCAAAACTTACGTATACAATCTCACACCTGCCAGCAGATCCCACTTCTCATTCAAACAAGTTCCACCAGAGCTACAATGGGGTTGTGGAGTAGCTTTCCTGCTGTTTTCTTTGAAGTCACCAATTACAGTGGCTACTTTGCCAAAAACAAAACTTCAATTAAATGAATGCCTTCCAATGTGCGGGCAATTTGTCTATCTTCATTTATTGATATGTTAGAAGTTTTAACAACTTCATCCTAGACCAAAAGATTAACTGAATTACTAGGTGTGGGTGAAAGGTGGCCAAGGTCAGAGTACCCCTAACCTTTTCTCTGGGGTAGAAAGAATGGTTGTGGTATCTGTCATGGAAATTGGGGACTTCCAAACTTAAGCTTAAATTGAGAGCCCAGGTCAAAAGAGGTCAATCTGACACTTGAATTAACGATCTAAACCCCAGGTATTTTGGTTAGAGTGGGATCTCATAAGTTCATTGTGAGTTCATTCACAGAAAAATCTGGGGCCATTTTATGTGACTGTCAATGTTGCCTAAAATATTGGTAGACTAGAAAACTTAAGAAACCACAAAACTCTTGAAATAGGACAAATATGGAAAGATCTCTCTCTCTCTCTCTCTCTTTCTCTAACATGGCTCTGCAATTTGAATGGACAGGAAGTCCTAGAAGCAGCTTCTTCTTCCCCAGCACACGCCAAACATTGATCATCTGCTTTTCAGGCTTCTAGAGTATGGTGGAAGAAAAACTGAGAGAACAAAACAAAAATGTGGCTCATGTTTTTAGTATAAATGATTTTTCCTTTAATTGACATTACCTGAAAGTCTTATATTCTTCATTATGGAGAATGTATATCATTTTCTTTTCCAAACTAGAGAAATTGGGAGTGGGTATTTCTACTTTGTTGTTGTTTTATGCACTTTAACTTATTGATTTAAAACCTTTCCCAAATCCAGGGTTGAGTGCTCTCAAATTGAATCATAATGTCTTTTTCAGGTGAGTGATAGATGAGGCATATTTACTACCAGTTGTAAGAAAGCTTGAGTTTTGAAGGTACTGAAATTAAGTGGGTTCCCAAACGCAAGTTGGAATCCTGCTCAAAGAACCTGAGGTCAAGTTCTGACTGTGGCCAATATGACACTGGATGTTTAATGTAACTGGAGGTAACAAGTGAATAATAGTGATAAGAATGAGTTACGTTAAGTGAGTATATCATCCCTGTAATAAACCAGTCCCTTAAGGAGTGAAATAATTGGCCACATAGCTCATAGCCAACATGTAGCAGGGCAAGTTTCAAAGCTAGACAGATTTCCTTTAAAGCCCCAGATTTTTTCTTTGTAGATAAGAATCCTGAAGTCAAAAGGCAGCTTGAAAAAGAGTGGCTTTTGGATTCATTTTCTCTTTGAAAATGTCAGTATTACTTACAGGGAAAGAAGTGGTCCTAAGTGATTTCTCAGTGTTGAACAGTTCTCAATTCTCATCCAATCCTTCAGTCTATAATTCTAGATATCTATTAGGAGATTTAAAATCTCATCATCTATTTCAGAGCCAAATAATGTTTGCTGAATATTTGGCAAGAGGTTGGTAAGGAAAAGGTAGCAAGTGTCCTCAATCATTCTCAGGATTTGTAATATGGATGTGTCTCAGGTTGAACCTATCTTATTAAAAACTCCTGAAAAGCAGAGACAAAGATACAAACTTTCAAACTCATATTAGAAGTTAGCAGAAGTTTTGCACCATTTTTCTTTTATATTCTTTGCTTGTTAATCAGCCAAAGACATTTGGAACAAGATCTAAGAATGCAGCCATTGGGTTAAAAACAAAAAGAATTTTCTCCTTGGGCTGGAAAGTGAAGACAGGCTGTCAGGTGAAAAGGAAAGAGTGAAGTTATCAGACAGAAATTGCTTTCCCCTGACTAATTTAGCAGAAAAGAGTTATATTCCTGTTGGTATCTTTGAAGCCATAATGCTTTGAAAACCTTTAAAAATGTCTGTCAGTGGACCAGGAATAATGAGGAGTTTGTGGGTAATGAAAAGCACAGTGATTACATTGAGGAAGAGGGAAGAAATGCATAGGAAGTGACTGCTCTTTTACTAGACTATAAAAGTTCTGGACCACTTGTGAATAGTTTTTTCTTGATAATAGATAATATCTATTTTTACACAAAAATATTTTCCTTCTTCTCCATATGTTGTCCTTTGTTTGATGGTAACTGATGTTTGCAAAAAAAATTTCATTTATATTTTTAAAAAGAAGAAAACAACGGAATGAGTGAGGAAATACAGAAAATTGGGGAGTATGAAATACAGCATGTGTAGGCTATCTAATTCATTCAAAGCAGATTTGTTTCATTTTTTTTGCTTATCATTTTGGAAGGTACTCTATTTCATTGAAAACCATTGTTCTGTTATCCGGTGTCCATCCACCTAGTCACCTAGAAAGGGTTGGTATCTACTTTCGTATGTTTGCATTGTTAGACCAAACTTTTGATGGCAGTCAGTGTGAGGATTGAGGTGAAGGAGGAGAACAGTAGAAAAATCAGTGAGAAAATGCTTCCCTGCCTTCTCATATTTATTGGTACTTTTCTGGTTTTGATGATCATACTGTGATCACATAAGATGTCAAGATTAGAAGACAGTGAATACCCAGGACTCCAGGCTGGCATTTGTCATACCAATGAAGAAGAAACTCTCAGATTTCAAAAGAGGGGATCTGTCGAGCTGGATACAGATGTGGGATTTCACCCCTAAAGGCATTGTTGGAGCATTTCAAAGAGGTTACAACAAATATTATAGCAAGTATGACAATGTGAAGAAAGGGAGCATGGGGTGTCTATGGCCCTGGCAGCTTAATGTGTTTTTTTAGCTGCTACCATTCTTACAAGGAATTCAAACATGAATAGCTGGCTATGAACATACCACTGAAAAGAAAGCCAGTGTAGAGGAGGTACCGTGTATTCCTGACTATGGCTTTGTTTGTCCTGGCACCCCTTCCTGAAAAACATGATCTTTGCTGAATTCTTTCATATTCTAATTGAGAATGAATGCCCAAGATAATCAGTATATATGCCAAAATTAGAAAAAGATTAGACGAAGCTAGGTGGAGGATATGAGAACTCTCTGTATTCGTTTTATAACTTTTCTGTAAACCTAAAGTTAGTTCTAAATTTAAAAGCCTAATAACTGCACTGGAAATGATGGGAACTAAAGAAGAATTTTCGTGAGGCTGTTGCTTTTTTTCTATTTTTCTCTTCAATAGTGAAAAGTAGAAGACAAAGTGAAGAGCCTTGTTAATGTGATGGGACATTTGTTGTCTTGATGTCAGAAGAATCTGTGTAAATCAGTTCTATTATTACTCCCTATCTTCCTTCTTCCATGAAGACAGCCCCTCAGATGGTGCCAAGACTCATAGGATAAAAATGGGTCATTAATACATGTAATCCATTGAGTCATGTGTTTACTTTTCATGTTAGCAGGAAATGACTGTATAAACAAATTTTTAAAAATTGAAGGAGGACAAATCAGTTGGTGTGCATTGAAGTGTGGTTTGGAGAGAGCTGAGAAAAAAAAAAAAAAAAACCTTGAGGCTCCAGGTGGGATTACCTAAAGGATGTTGAGTAACCCAGGCAAACCCATTTGTTTTTTTGTGGGCCCCCTGTCCATGTGAACAATTTGATTAAAAAAATGTTTTGCAAAATCTATGTGATCCTGTGAGATCTCGTGATTTATTGATAAAGATTTAGAACAATGGGTACTTACATATTTGTTTCTTGCCTAATCAGTATTCAAGAAGATTTTTCATAGCATTTAGGCACCATCCCATCTTTTTCAGATGGCCAACTTCTCCCTGTGTCCTCATATAGCAAAGAGAGAGCTATAAGTTCTAGTGGACTAGGGCTCCACCCTTATGACCTCATTAAACCCTAATCACCTCCTTAAAGGCCCTATGTGCAATACATATGATATGATGCACAGCAAAATAGGCCAGACACAAAAGGACAAATCCTGTGTCATTCCACTCATAATAGTGGATCCAGAAGCAATGTTCTGAGTTTTAAGGTTTTCAAAAGAACATGCGACACATTCTTGATACGGCTTTGCTTTTCTTGCCCCTAAAGATTTTGCTAGCTGTAAGGGTGCGAATTCATATGTGGGATGGGAAAGATTTCTCACACAAAAATTAGGATATAAAGATGTAAAAAGTTTATTTTTCTTTCTTAGAAAGAGATAGGGAGGAAAGAGAGAGAGAGAGAGAAGGGAAAGAGGGAGAAAAAAGAGAGAAAGAAAAGAAAGAAGGTAAAGAGGGGCAGAGAGAGAGAGAGAGAAGAAGAGAAGGAGAGGGAGGCCACAGCATTCGAAGGAAGAAATGAAAGTGCCGGGCAGCTGAGGAAAAGCTGCTCAGTGCTTTTACAGGGTAAAAATGTTTTGTTTTGTTTTTTCTTTTCCTTTGCTTCAGACTGATAACAGAAGTGGCTGTGAAGCAGCTTTGTTTGTTTTTTTCCATTTTTTTTTTCTTCTCTCTGTGAGGTTGGCTTTATCAGAGTCCTTGGAATCTGGTTCTGGCAAGAGCTGGGAGGGAGCTCACGTCCTTGTTATCCTCTTAGGACTCTTCAAGGCTATGAAAAGGAAATTTTAGGGCTTAAATTTTTTTAAAAAGGAACTTTTAGGGATATTAAGTCTCGGGTGTTTAACCAAACAAAACAAAGGGCAGTCGTGCTGTCAGTTTTTTCTTCAGAGGGGCAATTATGTGCTGTGAGTTTATTCTTCTTACCTTCTGTTTGATTGTTTATTTTCCTCTGTTAGATAAGTTATTAGTAAGGCCACCTTTCATGAGCACAACTATCTAATATTTTTAAGGAATGCCTTAATCACTGTCATTACATTCCTCACAGCAGTGAGTTTTCTAAAATGGTTGTATCAATGTATCCCGGCCAGTAAAAGAATACTCATTCCCTGTTACTAATTACTAATTAGTAACAGTATTAGTAACATACTATTACTATTAGTAACTAATAGTAATACTAACACTAGTAACTAGTATTAATACTAATACTAGTAGTAACAGTATTACTAATACTGTTACTAATACATTTGGCAAGAGCTTTCTTCCAGGACAGCAAATTCCAGAAACAAAGACCACAGCATAACTAAGATAAGAGAAACATCTGGTTCCAGTGGCCTCGGAACAACCTCTCCTCATCACAACGAGACAGGCAGACTGGTTGGTTTCCTGTTTTGATTAGGTCCAGAGGAGAGGAGCAGAGGCTGGTTGAAGCTGAATCTTGCCTAAAACCCCTTATTCAAGCTGAGGCTTGCTGAATGTCTAGCCCATTGGAAGCAAGGACCAAAGACCTGTTAACCGCAAGTTCTTGCTTTAGAGGGCTAGCGACTTTGCCAGAGCTCCCGCAGGCGCAGTTAAACTTAAGCTCCAATTTACAGTAAGCTTTTCTTCATTTTAATAGTAAAAATCACGCCCAGGGGTGGAGACTTAAAATGCTAATGCTACATACAGTGCAAGAAGCATGTAAAGCTACTGCGCAGGCGGTAGAAAAATCCCTCCTGTAGGTGACATAACCCTTCCCTTGAGAAAAGGCCTGCGAAACCAGTTCCCACGCTTCCCTCCCCGAGCAGCCTGAACTTTTCCATTCTTGGTGCTGACTCCCCTGTACATAAGCTAAAGCAATTTTTTTCTTTGTTAATATATCTGGTGATCCCTCTTGATTTCCGTCTTGGGAGATTACAAGAACCCAGGGGCGTCGGTAACAGTAATACTGAAATCTCCGTCCAGGGAAGAGCTGACACGCCGGTTTCAGAGCAAGCGAGGTGCAAAGACACGCGGGGAAGCGCGGAGCCGCACTGCGCCTGCGCTGCAGCAGGTATTCCCGGTCTGCGCAGGGAAGACCAGCCACACCCTCTGGCTCAGGGACGCCCTGCTTTGGGAACTCTCCCGGTGTGCTCCTTAGTAATGAAAGCTCCCTTGCTATCATTAATTTGCTGTATCTGCTGACTTGATAGCCTCCAAGCGAACGAACCCCTCCGTTGGGGAGGTAACACGAATTTACATCCCACTAGTACGGTACGAGAGTTCGAGTTGCTCCACATCATCACCACCTCTTGGTATTGCTAACTCTTAAGTTTAGCCATTACGCCTTTTTGTATGCTTTTTGGCCATTTGGGTATCTTCTTTTTTTCCTTTTTCTTTTTTTGAGACCGAGTCTGTCTCTGTTGCCGTGGCGTCAGCCTAGCTCGCAGCAACCTCCAACTCCTGGGCTCAGGCGATCCTCCTGCCTCAGCCTCCCAGGTAGCTGGGACTACAGAGGCACGCGCCACCATGCCCGGCTAATTTTTTTCTCTATATTTTTTAATTGTCCAGCTAATTTCTTTCTATTTTTAGTAGAGACGGGGGGGGGGGGGGTCTCGCTCTTGCTCAGGCTGGTCTCGAACTCCTGAGCTCAAACAATCCGCCCGCCTCGGCCTCCCAGAGAGCTAGGGTTACAGGCGTGAGCCACCGCGCCCGGCCTTGGGTATCTGCTTTTGTGAAGAACACACACTCTCAAGGGTTTTGCGTTTAATTTTGTTTTCAGTACTTTTCCTTTTGAGTCGTAGGAGTCCTTTATGTATTCTGGATACCAGTTCTTTATGGACATATTTACTGTCAAGGAAGAGGAGGCTTGAGGAAGTTTGTAAGCAGAGAGAAACGACCATAGAGGGGGAGATGTTGGAATCACAAAAGAAAGTTCCTCTTTACTTTCCTCGGTCGTGACAAAAATCTGATGGGAGTGAAAGTGGTAGGAGCAGAAACAGTTTCATTTGATTAACAATTCGGTTACCTTTTGTCTGGTACAGCAGTCTAATAGAATCCAGTTTAAGTAGTTGTAAAGATAGCTGGATTTAACAGAGTTTTTCGAACTCTTAGGTTTTCAAAAAGCACAGAAAATGGCATTGCCATTTCATAAAGTGACTCCACTCGAATTTTTTTGTCTGAGAGGCGTATAGCTCAGTGCAGTGCGGTTTGAGGTGCACCAGGAAAACTAGCACTTTTTTTTCTTTCACAATTTCATGGATGAAAGATTCGTTCTTAACGTGGCTCTAAACAACCTGATGATACGACGTTCTCCTTTTTTTCTCTTTTTCTTTCTTTCTTTTTTTTTTTTTTTTTTAAGACAAAGTCTCGCTCCGTTGCCTCGGCTAGAGTGCCGTGGCGTCAGCCTGGCTCACAGCAACCTCAGACTCCTGGGCTCAAGCAATCCGCCTGCCTCAGCCTCCCGAGTAGCTGGGACTACAGGCGTGTGCCACGATGCCGGCTAATTTTTCTATTTTTAGTAGAGACGGGGTCTCACTCTTGCTCAGGCTGGTCTCCAACTCCTGAGCTCAAGCAATTCTCCGCCTCGGCCTCCCAGGATGCCAGGGTTACAGGCGTGACCACCGCACCCCGTCCAGACTGCAGCTCTGAATGAATCTGTGACTGCGATTCCTATTAATCAGGCAGATACAGAAGAGAGGGACGGCAGTGAGAATTGAAAAGGGCTCATTGTGATTTGAAGATTGGGAGATCATCGTGGTAAGCTAAAGTGACCTTGGCTCTGGATTCATTCTGGATAGCATAACGTTCCCGGAACTTCCTTAGAATTAACAGCAAATGATTAGAAATCCAGACGATGTCATTGCTATCTCCTTTTTGTCTTCATCTGCCCTTACGAGACTCCTTTCATGTTCACAAAAATCCCATGAAGTAGTTTTTGAACTTGGAAAGACACCATTTTTCTGGCAAAACTTGTTTCTCAGTTGGTGCAAAAGTCTTATCAGACTGCTAGAATGAGAGAATGGGAAACCGAGAAAGGACAGACCTTACTAAGGGAGAGAATTAAGGTGGCGTCATACCCAAAGGTGTGCAGCCATCTGTGTGTGGGGTGAGGGATTAGACTGGTTTTAACTTGATGTCTTGGTGTAAAACACAGCCAGGATGATGTCTAGCGTAACCAGTAAATGATTACTGTGCATTGTGACTGGAGCAAACTGTATTTTAGTGGACTCTTATATATTTCCAATATGAAAGATTTTTTTCCGTGTTGGCTTCCAGCTATACCACCAAATTTATTTCATGAATTTTTGTGGCAAGGCCCACCCAGTCTTTCTTTGTGCAGCATTATAGAAGCATCTATTCAATGGAAAGCTGTGGAAATAAGTCTTAAGTTATAGAATTTTCTGAGGAACTCAACATTTTACTCAGAAGACAAAATATAATCATACCCAACATAATGCATTCAGAAAACCCCAAAACATATGTAGCATATGTCTAACCTGTCTATGTTCTGAGAGAAAATAGAAGCCAGTGAGTGCTGTTTTGGAAGGAGTCCCAGAGAAGGCATGTTGGAATATCATGTGAATGTGTTGGAATGTCATTGTACACACCAAGCATGATATTCTTTGAAATTATAAAAACGCTTTTACATGGTCCTATTTGAAATTATTTCACCATTTTTTAAAGGACTGTAGCACTTATCACCATCACTTTAACATGATTTGTTTCATTAGCTCAGAGCCTAAAATGGTTTTTGGAGACAAATCTATATTGAGGCCCAGCTAACTGGATATTTGCAAGAAGTTGATACTAGAGCCTTTAAAATAACCATATTGAAAGAATTCATTTCACCATTATTTTACGAACCATAGCTCTTTTCACCATTCTTTTGAAAATCATTTGTTGGAGTTGATTTTTGTGATAGGTGGAAAGTGCACGTCCTGTGTCAGTCTTTTGTTTTAGCTGATTATCATCAGATATGAAAAGTGCGCCTTTTTGTGAGGTAAAAAGTGTGGATCCTGTTTCGGTCTTTAGATATAGAAAGAGTAATGAAATATGTTCCAAAATTTGTCTGATGTCATCAACTTTTAAATGGCATTCAGTTATAAACCCAGATTACAGGACTGCAATCACGAGTTCTTCTCTCATAACATCATATCACACTCACACATGCCCATACACAATTTAATGGTTCCCTTTTATTTCAGCTCTTGTATTAGATCACAAAGACACAGAGACAGGGAATAAATATTGTATAAAATTATTAGGTTTTGTTTTTTTCACAAATGTTACCTTTTCAGTTCAGGGCCATTGTAGGCATACAAATTTTATTTGTTTAATACATTTCAACTTTTCATTTAGCGTCTTTGACAAAAGAACTTCCACTACTATATCATAGGTTAAATGCCAGAAGTTAAATCAAGTAGTTCCTGTCTTTTTTGCAATTTGGAATAAAAAGGGACCAGAAGAGACGGAGCATTCATGAGGGAACTAGACCCAAGGAATATGATGGCTTTTCACTTAGGACATGTGAACATCCCGTGCCAAGTACTCTCACTGCCTTTATACAGTGGGCAGTGGAAAGGATAACTTTGTTACTTGCTTTAATAATCTAATTTTGTCAAAATCTCTTACAGTAAAGTAATATTTGCCAATATTGAAGGGAAAATAAGACATCTTCTAAAATATCTGAAAACTATTATCTGCAGTAATGAACTGGAAGAGAACAGAAGGAAATATAGTTCTTCAAAGTTACTCTCCCCTAAATCAATGGTCATGGTGGAAAGACCTGAGATAGGAACTATGTTTATCATAAGAAATTATATTTATCAACTTCATAATAATTAATTCAATATTTACTTTTTCATTGGGCTTTTTAAGGAAAATATTTCAGAACCTGTCTCCTACTTATTTACCAGTCAGAGAAAATAAATTTGGTGATATTAGCAAATACACACACACACACCCCACACACACACACACACCTCTATAGATAACATTATATATTATGGTATTTACATAAATTATATGTACACACAATTACATACATAATTGGCCATTATAAGGTATCATTCTTCCATACACTTTCCATGGATCTTCTAATTTAATTCTAACAATAGTCATCAATAAATACTGAACTCAAGGTTAAAATCATATTTTGTCTTACTTTAGAAGCTATCCTCTCCAATACTTTATAACACTATAACTGATGGTAAAAGTCACTTCTTAAAATTGATATTCATTCCTGTTGTTACATACATCATTTTAGAAAAATAGCAAGAGAATAAAATTTCTTTAGCATGATAAATTACGTACATTTAAAACCATGGTCATGGCCGGGCTTGGTGGCTCACGCCTGTAATCCTAGCACTTTGGGAGGCCGAGGCGGGAGGATCTCTTGAGCTCAGGAGTTTGAGACCAGCCTGAGCAAGAGTGAGACCTCGTCTCTACTATAAAAAGAAAGAAATTAGCCAAACAATTAAAAAAAAAATAGAAAAAATTAACCGGGCATGGTGTCACATGCCTGTAGTTCCAGCTACCCGGGAGGCTGAGGCAGGAGGATTGCTTGAGCCCAGGAGTTTGAGGTTGCTGTGAGCTAGGCTGATGCCATAGCACTCTAGCCTGGGCAACAGAGTGAGACTCTGTCTTAAAAAAAAAATAAAAAAAATAAAACCATGATCATTATCTTACTTAAAAGAATAATTTGTCTTCTTAAAGTCAGGACCAACAGCAATGATATAATAAGAAGAAAAGTAGCATCAATATTTTAAAAATATAAGGGAAAAATATTACATTTACATTCTGATAATATGATTTCAAGAAAAAAATATGAGCAAGAAGAAATTTGTATTAAAAAATTTCATACAAAGGCTAAGTAGGAAATAAATATATACCAATGTATTAGTTAAATGTGACATAATAAATTATCATCTTTTATGAATTAGTCTCTGAAGTTGTACAACTCTTCTGTCTTATTCTAATCACTAATAAAAACAGAATTACACATTAAAACAACATTGATTATGAAGCAAGATTGACCATCGGTTGATATTAATAATAAAACTATTAGTAAATAATGGATACATGGGAATTAATTATAATATGTTTTGCTCTTTTGTGTGTTGAAATATTCTACAATGAAGAAGAAAAGGAAAAACTGCACTGATTGACTCACATAAGAAGAAATAAACAATCGGAATAGGACTGTATCTATTTGAGAAATTGAATCAGTAATCAATAACCTTCTAAAACAGAAAGCATTAGGATCAGGTGTGTTCACTGGCGAATTCTAAAAAACATTTTAGGAAGAAATTATACCAGTTCTTTCAATTTTTTCCAAAAGGTGGAAGCAGAGGAAATACTTCCCAATTCATTCTATGAGGCCAGCATTATCCTAATACTGAAACCAGACAAAGGCATTACAAGAAAACTACAGATCAATATCTCTTATGATTATATATACTAAAATCCTCAACAAAGTATTAGCAAATTGAATACACAATGTATAATAGGAGGTTGGGAGGAGGGGTAAGAGGCCTGTGGAAACTCTCTGTACTCTGTCGAATTTTGCTGTGAACTTTAAACTGCTCTAAAAAACTAGGTTTTTTTTTTTTAAAGTAAATTAACAATACTAAGTTAATTTTCTCTGTTGTGTCATATTCTAATTTAATGAACTAAAGTGGTATACCTGTTTTAATCAGCTGCTGGAAGAGTCAGATTTTCTTCTCACATTATTCAGTGATAATAACATCTTTCCCTCATGGGAGCACCTGGCAACATGAAGTTTTGTTGTAGGTGGTCATGTGGTTTTCAGTAGTCTCTACACCTTCACCACCCATTAAAAAGGCAATAATGAAGTGGGGTTATGTTTTTGAAGGAAGTCACTGTGAAAGCATAGGGAGCAAAAGACATTAAATATCTTAATTATGTCCTAAGCAGCCAGGGCTGAGGTTTGGACCTGAATTATGACCCCATTTTGCAGGAGCATAAGGAACTAGAAGCGAGTTCCTTAGCGGTAGCTAAGCAATACTAGATCTCTCATATTTTTTATGAGGAGGCACAGCTTTGTGGACTTTCCAGATCATTCTATGGGGCCAGTCCTAGTCACCTGAACTCAACATACAACTGGAGACTCTTTCCTTTGCCTTCTGCCTCTTCCATTGATAGGTAGCTGACAGAGTCAGCAGATGTAATGGCACACCTTCCATGTCACCTTCTTGAGGTCACTTTTCCTTTTTTTTTTTTTAATAGTCTTTGTTTTTTTTAGAGTAGTTTTAGATTCACAGCAAAACTGAGTGGAAAGTGCAGAAATTTCCTATGTATCCCAAACCACACATATGCACAGCCTCCTCCACCATCAATATCCTGCAACAAAGTGGTACATTTGTTATGATTAATAAACATACATTGACACATCATTATCACCCAAAGTCCATGGTTTACATTAGGAGTCACTCTTGCTGTTGTACAATTGATGGGTTTTGACAAATGTAGAGTGACACATATCCACCATTGAAGTATCATACAGAGCATTTTCACTGCCCTAAAAATCCTCTGTGCTCCATCTAGTCGTCTTTTCCTCTTAACCCCTGAAAACCACTGATCTTTTTACCATCTCAATAGTTTTGCTTTTTTCCAGAACATCACATAGTTGGAATCATTCAGTACAATTGGCTTTTCAGATTGGCTTCTTTCACTTAGTAATATGTACTTAAGTTTCCTCTGTGTCTTTTCATGGCTTGAGAGCTCATTTCTTTTTAGCACTGAATACTATCCTGTCGTCTGGATGTAGCAAAGTTTATTTATCCATTCACCTACTGAAAGACATCTTGGTTGTTTCCAACTTTGGCAATTATGAATAAAGTTGCTATACACCTCCGTGTGCAGGTTTGTGTGTAGACATGATTTCATCTCCTCTAGATAGATACTGAAGAGCTTGATTGCTGAATCACATGGTAAGAGTATGCTTAGCTTTGTAAGAAACTGCGAAACTGTTTTCTGAAGAGATTGTATCATTTTGCATCCACACTAGCAATGAATCAGAGTTTCTGTTGTTCCACATCCTCATCAGCATTTGGTTTTGTCAGTGCTCGGGATTTGGGCCATTCTAACAGGTGTGTACAGTATCTTATTGTTTTAACTTGCATTTCCCTGATGACACAGGATGTGGAACATCTTTTCATATGCTTGTTTTCCATCCGTGAGTCTTCCTTGGTGAGTTTGTTCACATTCTTTGTCTATTTAATCAGGTTGTTTGTTTTCTTGTTGTTTCGTTTTAAGAGTTCTTTGTATATTGTGGGCACCAGCCCTTTACCAGTATGTGTTTTGGAAATATGTTCTCCCAGGCTGTGGCTTGTCTTCTCATTCCCTTGAAAGTGTCTCCCACAGAGCCGACTTTTTAAATTTTAGTGAAGTCCACCTTATCAACCACTTCTTTCATGGGTGGTGCCTTTGGTGGTGTCCCTTGGCTTCTGCAGAGTCGCTGTTCTCTGCTTCACGATCTCTGAAGCAGGAGGCAGCCCTGCGCGCGGGCGGCTGCTCCAGCGAGGCGCAGGGCCGAGCGCGCTTTCGGGGCCGCAGCGGCTGCCGGCCTGCGCCGATCCGGGCACAGCTGCTTCCTGCGGGCTCGTTCTTCAGCGCGGCAGCCTTGCGGAGACTCGGAAGAAACGAATAAAGAGAAGCTGATGCGTGGATCAAGAAAAGGGGGCAACAAGCAAACGCACCTTCTTAAATCCAGGATTCTTCCTGGAGCCGGAATTCCCGGATGAAGCGGATGAAGCTCCGGCGTCAGGCGGGCTAGACGGTCTGTACAGCCCGAGCCACCGCCGCGGGCACAGACCAGGGCGGGATTCTCACGTTTTCATCTGTCCGGACGATTTCTTCTCCAAACCGAGTCGAGTGGGGGCGGCAGCTCCAAAGATGCATTTCACCGTTCGACCGACTCACCTGCAAGGAATTTGTTTCTCGGCTAGCAGAAAAATTTTCAAAGCGACCTGAACAATCCCTTAATTCTTTCCGCCTGGACAGCCAACAGCAGAACCAATTGTGCTAAAGCTGTAAAATTCTACTCTGCTCTCGGTAACGATAGGAGATGGATGTCGTTGGTGTGTACCGAAGGGAGTCCGCTTGGGTGTAATCTGAATGAAGCTTTAGGTGGAATTCATCCTCAGGGCCCGCCACTCCCCGGTCAAACACTAAATGGTAATGCGAACCGTTTGACTTTTTAAGAGGACAACAAGTCCACTACCATATTGTTTTGTGCCAGGGGATGTAGCTCAGTGGTAGAGCGCATGCTTCGCATGTATGAGGCCCCGGGTTCGATCCCCGGCATCTCCAAACTGATTTCGTAGGGCTCCTTTTGTTTAATTCAGCCTCTGATAATCATTAAATATGTGTATTTTAGTCCTTTCTCATTTTCGTTATTATTATTTTTTTAAATCGAGCAATTTTCTGTTTTGTTTATTTCTCTTCCATTTGGTTAACTAGCCACCGCCATATTTTCTGGCAATTTCCCTGAGGTGTTTTATCATGCAGTGAGCAATACAAAGCCAAAGAGACAATCCAGAAGGAAATTCATTCCATGAATGCATCTAAGAAGAGAGCTACATATCAACGAATGCTTTAAACTCAGTTAAATGAGGCTCCATCTATTTCCACTTTCCAGTGGAAAACAATCAGTAAAACTAAAATGTCTCGTAGTAATTTTTTTGGAGGGGCCTGAGGTGGGATGGGGAAGGGGGAAGTAGCATGCCTTTTTAAGTATTGAGATGGGAGTTGCACCTGTCAACGGAAAAAAAGACCAAACTCTGTAAAGTAATTTTAAAGAGATTGACTCTGAGCCAAATTTGAGGACCATGACCCAGAGCCACGCCCAAGAGGCCTTGAGCAAGTGGACTCACTGAGGTTGGGTTACAGTTTGGTTTTATACATTTTAGGGAGACAGGGGTTACAGGTGAAGTCATAAATCAATACGTGGGAGGTATACATTGGTTTGGCCCGAAAAGGTGGGCCATCTCAAAGCGGGGGCTTACAAGTTATAGGTGGGTTAAAAGATTCTTTGCCTGTAATTGGTTAAAGACATGAAGCTTTGTCTAAAGGCTTGGAATATTTCAACATAAGGAGTTCTTTATCAGAGATAAGCCACTGGACATAGATTTGTTGTGTAAATTGAGGACCTGTAGGTTTGTCTTGCATACCCTTAGGCCTGTTAATGGGTTACAAAGGATGTCCCCAAATGGGAGGGGGGAATGATAAGGCATGTCTG
>CAUYSK010051133.1:0-64215 GCA_963575035.1 Avahi laniger | reverse complement strand
GCACAGATGACGCCAACGTCTCTGAAACTGGTCTTCTTCTCTCTCATGCTTCAGTCCCAAACTTTAACCTTCCTGCAACACATGTCAATCTGGAATCTCATAGATCTCCCAAAACTGTTCTGTCTTGTATTTTTTTTTTTTTCTGAGATAGAGTCTGGCTCTGTTGTCCAGGCTAGAGTGCCGTGGCGTCAGCCTAGCTCACAGCAACCTCAAACTCCTGGGCTCAAGTGATCCTCCTGCCTCAGCCTTCCAAGTAGCTGGGACTACAGGCATGCACCACCATGCCCGGCTAATTTTTTCTCTCTCTGTATATATTTTTAGTTGTCCAGATCATTTCTTTCTGTTTTTTAGTAAAGATGAGGGTCTTGCTCTTGTTCAGGCTGGTCTCGAACTCCTGACCTTGAGTGATCCACCAGCCTCGGCCTCCCAGAGTGCTAGGATTACAGGCATGAGCCATCGCACCCGGCCGAGATTGGAAGTTTTTGAACAGAAATACTTACCGGGAAATTGAAGGCCAACAAACCGACAGAATATAAGAGTGAATAAGACATGAATGAGTTTATACAGTGCAAATGCCTGATCCTAACTTTAACTAAGATCTAATCGGGGTCAGTTAGCTGAGCTGACATCAACCAAACTCCGGTTCTTCCCCTTTCTAAAGGTTAGCAGAGATACGCAAACATCCAGTGCTAAGTATACTTTCCGGTTTGGCATGTGACTTTTGATAATATCTCTGGGCTAGATGATAATGGAGTCCAGTGGATTTTTCTCATTAAACAGGGACCACTGAGCAATAGCCACCAAGGAAATGGGTCTCCAGTGGAAAGCCACAGGGCTCTGTTCCTGTTCAACTCCTTGCTTAATGACTTCAATACAAAGTCTAAAAAGTCTGCTTATCTAACTGGCAAATGAGAGGAAATTTACACTCAAAAGACTGTTGCCAAACACAAATGATTTATAAACTTTCCTGTGCTGGGGGGAATCCAGGTTGTTGAAAAGTTTTCAGTTTTACCCATAACATCTTTATACAAAATACTTTTCTTATTCTCAATCTGATTGCCAACAGCCTAGAGCTCTGTGAGTTGTTAATAAAATTATCATTAAAAGATTCTGAAGTCAAATTAATTGGGTAAATTCTATATGCCTTTGGAGATTCATGCACATTAGTGTGTAAAAGGCACTGATAAGTCCTGCAATATTGAAACATGCTTGTTTGCAATCAAACTATTAATGGCTATTTCTATTAATATCCTTTGGAAGTGTCCCAGAAATATTGCTTGGGAAACACTGTCCCAAAATACATTTTTCTGAGTGACATAAAAGTATAAATAGTCTATTTTCCTCAATAAGACAAAAAGGGCTGTCAGAATACTATCACCAAATTGTGGCAGGCACCTCCAGCAATGTGGAAACCTAATGTCTTCCCTCGGCCCCCACAACATAGGGTCTTATTTTGTTTCTTTCAGCTGGTGAACAGGTGTCTATAATACTCTGGTGTCGTTTTGAGTTTTATTTCTTTAATTGCTAGTGAAGCTTTGCAGTTTTCCACGTGATGAGTTGTTACCTAAATTTTTGGGCATAGAAATTGCATTTTCTTCTTCTCTGATCACTTATTAACCTGAAACTGCACGCTGTGCTTGCGTATTTTATAGCGATGCTGCATATATGTGGAGTTACCTTTTTATTTATTTTTATTACGCATTTTCCGGTGCTGTTGTTCTTGCGTTTTATCACGCGTAGGATTTTGTAAGAGGTTTGCAATTTTTTTAACATATTCAAACCCCTCCATCTTGTCTCCGACGAGACATTTCCGTTTCTTCAGTCAGAATTGTTCCAAATAAGTTTGAAAAAAAATTAAAAGTTTGTTTTCTTATCACACAAGCAATACATGTTTATTATAGAAAGAAAGAATAAAAATAATCAAAAATAAGAGGAAAAGTCACCTGCAACCCCAGTACTCAGAAACACTGGTAATATTTTTTTGAGATCTTTTTAGACTTTTCTCAATGTTTATATACAAGAAGTCAAAAAATTGTTTCACAGGACGAAGAAGTTCTGCAGCTCAACTGTGCAGTGTGGTGACCGTGGTTAATAGTGACGTGTCACGTGCTTGAAAGCTGCTACGAGAGCGGATCACAAATGTCCCCCCCACGAAAGAGAAAGAGGCAGCTCCGCGAGGTGACAGGTATGTTAACGAGCCCGAGCGCCCGGTCATTCCCCAGCGCACACGCACATCAAAGCGCCGCGTCACACACCATGAATATACACGGTTTTTATCTGTCAGTTATACGTCAAAATTCTAAGTAAAATTTTCTAACTGAAAATTTAAAAGACTATGGTAAATACTTTTATGATAATAGTGTTTCGAGTATTTATGCTTCATCTTTAAGTTAATCTGGTGTCTGACGGGCGCTGCGCTCTCCCCGAGAGCCGGCCCCTGCCTGCTCACCTGCCTGAGCTCACGCTCGTCACCCCACCAAGGGATACCGTCACTGCTGTCAGCCCCAGGTAACAGAGGGGACTCCAGAGGACAGAGAAAAGTGTGGTGCCCTGGAGCACGCCGGGGGGTATTCGCCCTGTGATTTTATGGGTCTGCTGTGTGTTAGGTTCCTGTGATGGTTTGAATCTACTTCCGGTTGACTTTTCTACTTCCAAATCCTGAACCACACAATTTAGTGACCGTGGCTTCGTAATGTTCTTAAGGCTAATGAGGTGAGCTGAGTGCAGTTGTCCCCTGTTATGCGTGGGGGACACGTTCTGAGACCCCCAGGGGAGGGATGCTGGAAACCACCGACAGTGCTGAATTCTGTGTTTTTTCCTATACATACATGCCGTGTTAAAGTTTAATTGACAGATTAGACACAGCAAGAGATTAACAGCACTAACTAATAATGAAATAGAAGAGTAACAATACACTATAAAAAGTTTATGTGAATGTGGACTGTCTCTGAAAGTATCTTAACACTTTCACATCTTGGTTGATTCTGGTAACTGAAGCCAAGAAGAGCAGCACCTTGGGTAAAGGGGACTGCCGTGTCGTTATCTCAACACGCAACGCGCACACACGTGCTTCTCCCCCTTTGTGGTACTTTCTTTTTACTTCTTCAAGAGGAATTTTAGAATTTCACAATCAATTTATTATATTCCTAAAAGTACCAACAAAAAAATCATTTGTCCTTTACTAAATTTGATGGTTTGCAAGAATAAAAAGCCCAGATTTCTACCATTTGCTGATTTCTGTGGTGTAAGTACTGTGACCAATTTCAAGCTATCTGTGATTTCACAGATGGTTGGAAATTTTTCTGAATATTTAACCATCGTCTCTCACCTGGCAGCGCCCAGCTGAGGCGTCATTGTGCCATTCTCCCAGGAAGTGGGCAACGCTGTTTTATTTACCTCCCTTTATTTCCTCTCTTAGGGTCTCGAGGGGCCTTTGAATAATCGTTTTGTGTCTCCAAGTAAATGGACACTCAATTATTTTATTTTTTATCACTCTTGAAGCCCTTTTATTTCACATGCATTTCCTAGTTGCATGATATTCACGGAAGACAGAGCTGGCTAAATTGTTCTCTTATGTCCTCCGTCTTCTGGAAATAATTTCCTCGTACTTCGGTTGCTTTGCTAGGTTTATAGTCATGACTACAAAAGAGCCGATAGTTTCGTGTCTTCAATATTTTTATGTCATGGCTTTTTCTTATTAGACAGCTTTCACCGATATTTCTAGTTTTATGTTAAAATAGGGGTGGTAACTGGACAAAGGGTAAGCCGTCAGGATGGTCTAGATTTTAACAAGAATGAATTTGTATTCCTTAAGCAATATTGGCTCTTGATTTTAAATCCGTGATCTTTATAATATTGAGATAAAATGTGTCATACTCATTTTTATTTTTTTAGCTGGTAAAATGATATACATTTTTTTTATTTCAGAGTATTACGTGGGTACAAACATTTTGGTTACATGTAATGCCTTTGCCTCGCCCAGGCCAGGGCTGCAGGCACCCCCTTCCCCCATACAGTGCTCTCCGCACCCATTAGTTGTAAGTTTACCGCCCCCCAACTGGCACCCAGTGAAGATCACTGCCACGTGAGCACCTTAGTGTTGATCGGTTAGTACCAAATTGATGGCGAGTACATGCGGTGCTTGTTTTTCCATTCTTGCGATACCTCACTTTGAAGGATGGGCTCAAGCTCTATCTTGAATAATACAAGAGGTGCTAGATCACTTGTTTTTCGTAGTTGAGTAGAACTCCATGATATACATATATCACACTTTACTAACCTACTTATGTAGTGATTGGCACTTTGGTTGTTTCCACATCTTCACAATTGTGAATTTTGTAGCTTTAAACATTCGAGTGCAGATGTCTTTTTCATATTTTGTGTTTTAGGTGGGCTTTGTCAAAGCACGGATACTCTGAAATGGGAAGTATGAATTGTATAATCATCTTTATTAATATACATTCCTACTGCAGGCTAGCTATCACATTCATTTATTTTTTTTCTTTTTCCTGAAAATTTCACTATTATTTCTTTCAAACTAAATCAAAGCATTAGCATAACTTAAGCTATATATCTGGCTGGTTTGCTTTATTTTATGGAAGAATAAAATCATTGTAGTTTATTTATAGATTTGAATGTGATCAATTGGCCACTGAAAAATTCACTCTTTAGTCACATTAGATAACATTATTGTCACTGTCAAACAATAATTCTGAAATGTTAGTTGTGATATTATGTTAGGTATGGAAGCAACTGTAAACTGTTTTAGTGTTGTCTAGCATAAATGCTTTTATACTATTTATTTTATGAAACATATTGTGCCATATACCAGATGATGCTACAGCCTTTGGACAATTAAAGCTTTTTAAAAGCTTTATTTACTTTAGATCTTCTCAAGCTGGACAACACTGGGATTTGTGTTACACAGACAAAAATCAAATACAGACTGGGAAAAATCAACTTGTTCTGCTTTCAGAATATATTTAGTCAAAATTCACATTGACAATTGCCAAGTTAAAACTTGCAAATTTAAAATACTTATTTCCTCCTCATCCTTGGCAAATTAGACAGAGATAAGTAAATACATTCCTGAACATTACATACTTTTTATCCCTTTTTAGAGCTTTCTACTTCCTCTTCTCTATGTACACAATAATTCTTTTCAAGTTTTCATAGCATCAATTGATTTGATTAGAATTTACTTTCAATTCTCCAATCAAGAACAGTATGTGTTAAATCTGTTTATTTTTATCACACTTCTTCTAACTAGGCTTGGCTTATCCCTGTAGGAAGTCAGATATTAACCACACTTCCCCTTCTTGGCAGCATGATTCGCAGATAAACCTTAAGAAGCAAAGATAAGTAAATATATGCTGTGATACCTTCTCGGGAAGATGTAAGTAATGCAATTTGAAAATTAAGATAAAAGACTATTTTCCAGTTCTCAAAATCATAGTTTGAAAAAATAAATTCTCCATCTTAAGGGCATTCGATTAAAAGGTTGATGTCTGTCTGTCCTAAGTACTTTGTCATTTACCTTCCTGGAGGTATTTGGTGAAGAAATCATTTAGCAAACTTTGTACAGGGAATTTTGCTAGGTGTTGTGTACGCACTTGAAAGGTCTTTTTTCCTGTCAAGGAGCATACTGCCTAGCAGAAGGAGAAAAATCCACAGTATTTTAAATGCTAAGATTGAGATAAGCACAGAGTATACAGGACAAACAGGAAACTCTAGCCTAGGTGGAGTAGTGTGGACCAGATGAAAGTTCAAACATTTTCCCAAAGAAGAGACAACATTCTAAGCCTGCCAAAAAGAAAATTCTGACCACCCTATTTTTCTCCATGGGCAGTTATCTTTCTCCTTCCATTTAAAAGTACAATTGCCATTAAGTACAAATATCATTATACAGAGGATGAAGCAGGGCTGTGTTGTATTCTGGGATGCTAAGCAGTGTAAAGAAAATGTTTTATGAAAGTCAAAGCAAGCACTGGGAGCTTTACCTACATGGCACTATATTCATTCTTGCACTACTCATCTTAGATGAGGCAGAGGACATGAAAGGGAGATTGTTCAGCCCACGTCCATCAGACTTACAATAAAGACACGTCTGCATGTTTGCAAATTGTGATACAGGCTGTAGTAAGCAACACAGCTTTCATACTTGAAATTGAGTGGGAAGAGGTAACAGATGCAAATGGACAATGACAATGATGAAGGCATCAGGACCTGGCATGCAAATACCAGACCTATAAATGTATCTCTCAATTTGAAGATGAATAAAGAAATTAAATGGTGTTCTATGGAAGAAAAATACTGCAGCAAAACAGATAAAAGAACAGATAAAAGAACATTACCAGGAAATCTTAGTGCAAGAGAATATTTCTTATAGCAATCATTCATTGACAAAACGAAAATTTACAAGAGCACTGTTAACTGTCCCAGAAAAAAAAAGTACTGGAAAGAATAGCTTCAACAAAAAGGTATAGGTAGCTTGAAGATAGAACAGCATTGATATAAACATGCAAAGGAAGATCATAAAAAAGCAGGAATTAATTCAAGATACTGAAATACAG
Organism: Avahi laniger; assembly: GCA_963575035.1. Taxonomy (NCBI): domain Eukaryota; kingdom Metazoa; phylum Chordata; class Mammalia; order Primates; family Indriidae; genus Avahi; species Avahi laniger. Next base: position 57,643 of record CAUYSK010051133.1, on the reverse strand, counting down.
TAGCAGAATTTAATGTATATATTTTTAATGTGATATACATTTTACATATAAGAGCTACACTAGCATTAAAAAGAAAATTAGGCCTCTGATAATCAGGAAACTTGAGAATCTCTAATAAAATTAAGGAGAAAAAATGATGAGAGAAAGTATAAGGAAGAAGGTGATAAATAAAGACAGAGAATAATATAAATCTAGCGTAAGGATGATCAGTGCCAATGAAATAAAATAGGACAAGAGATCTAAAATATGATGATGGCGATGAAGAAGGAGAAGATGGATGAAAATAATGATGCTAATAGCAATAAGTACATCCTCGTGCTAAGACTGGTCCTAAATGCAGGCAAAATTATTCATTATTCAGAAAAATTTGGCACTTACATAAACTCTCTGAGAAAGTTAAGAGTCCAACTTTCTAGATGTGTAAGGTTTTTAAAAACATATATAAATAATGCTGATTTGTAATATAAAAATATTAGAATGATGAGAGAGGAGAGCCAGAGAAAAGGATATCTAATTGTCTATTCCACATGAATGCATCAAAAGTTATTATTTTATTTTGACTTTGGTAACCACAAAAATATGTTGAATCAGACACATTCTATTTAAAAACTTAAAGAAAATCACTAGAATAATTAAAAACTGCATTTTTATCATTAAAATCACTATAAAAACTGATTCATTTTTAGATTTCCAAGGAAGTGACCAGAAAATACATGAAAAAGGTAAAAACCTGAATAATTGTTGGAAACTCAGAATTACATGATTTTTTTTTTTAGATAAAAACAGATGGGATCTTATTGAAGAACCACAAAGGACTTATTTTCTCTCTCATATTTAAAAGACAGGAACAGCATAGGAAGTGAGGATAACGATGACAAAACTTCACTGTCACAGTCAAACTTGAAGAGTGAAGATCCTGAGGCAGGCAGATGAATGTGCTAAGGAGCTGCATATTTCGGGAATAGGTAATTGAATTAAGGGAATCACTAAAAGGGAAACAGCTTTCCTGGGAGCAGTCAGCCACAAACAATGGTTTCCAAAAAGCAGTATGGTCAAAGCTCCTAGACCAGAATGTAGAGGGGGAAAAAAAGTTATAGGTATGTACGGTTAGATGATGATAGATGATAATGCTTAATTGATAGATAGATTAATTTGGATATACTAATGCAATGTTGTATTTATATCTTATTTTATTATATCTTATAAAACTCTCCCCAATTTTTAAATGAACAACAAGAATTCAGAGAGTAAAAGGAAATTTTGTGAAAACTCTTCTTCTAAGAAACTTCTTCTGAAAGTATATTTGCAAATGTAGCCAAGGGTACTGCTTACATAAATGATGGTGTATCTATATAATGAAATAGTGTAGCCTTTAAGGTGAAAATGAGTTAGACTTCATTGTACTAGACTATGTATGATTAAGTGAAAAAAGGAAGCAAGGTGCAGAAAAAATGCAAATGATATATTCCTGCATGTCTGTGAAAACCATGGACATGCATGCCTATGCACAAAACATCTCTGTAATTGACATTATTTATCTCTGCTCTGTACAACTGAAGGTAGTTGGTATAGGGGAAGAATCTTTTCCATTGCAGAACTTTTGTATTGGTTGAATTTCAACCAATTTATTTTAATATATTTCTTTTTTTAATTTCAAAATATTATGGTGGTACAAACATTTTGGTTACATAAATTGCTTTTGTACCATTTGAGCCAAAGTTATAAGGATGCCCATCCTCCAGAATATATCGTTTAGAAGAAAACTTCCTAACAATAAAACTTAGAGTTGACTTTGTATGAAATGACTATGAAAACTGAAAAACTGTGCAGATATTTTCAAGTAACATGTCTATCACCATGTACAGTATTATGCAATATTAATTATAAAGTTATAAGTAGGCATTGTCAGAATTTAGAATAAAGCCAGATTAAAGACTTGAAACTATTTTTTTCTACTATAGTTAATATCCTTTGTCAAAATCACAATTTTGTCCTTCATGAGGGAACCCATATCTTGGGCTCTACAAAAACACTTGGCCAAATGAAAGTAATTAGCCAACTTGACTGTGCAGGCAATTGGCAGTTGAGAGGAGGGAATAGTGGCCAATATATATCAAATGAAGTTCAGGGAATTGGACACAAATCTCCGGATACCAGAAAAATTGGGCTACACTGTACACCGGGGGTCATGTAATGTTAAAATGCAACCTAGAATGAAAAGAGGAAGAAGGGGCTAAATACTTTCCACTGACATGATTTTTCCTAAAGTAAAAAAGAATTTTGACCAGTGGATTCATAGAGAAATATGCTATATGCTCCAGAAGCATCTCAAGGCAGGCTTTACCTCCAAAAGTTAAGAAATGTTTAAACATTAGTTCTTGGTGCCTGCTAGAAATTCCTTATATTTATAAGTCATTGGGGGAAATATTATCAACTCTTTTGTAACAGACTGCTAGTTGTTACCCCAAATTTATGAGCCCCTAATTCCATAATAATTAAATTTTAGTGGAGCGTATGGCCACATCTAGTCAGTCTAATAGTTCCTACTCTCATATAACTTGGTATTGTCAAGTGATTAAGTTCTCACCAATGGAATGAAAAAAGAAATAATGAGTGTTTAAGTGACACCTCAGATACTTAAAAGAAGTCCAGTTTTCCGTGGACTCTGTATTTCCCCTTATAGACAGTCTGAAGCATAGATGGTATTGAAAGCAGCTTCAACCACGTAGATGTGAAAAATCCCATAGGACACGGTGGAGCAAAAATGTATAAGATATTCAGGTTCCTGAATTCCTTTGGACAAAAATCTTAGAATGAGAAATTAATTTCTACTGCAATGTCACCACTATGTTTATGGGTTATTCTTGCAGCAATTTAGCCATTATTCTACTTAATAAACTTTTATTCCAAATCTAAACTTAAAGTCAAAGGCAGAATAAGCAGTTACCTCTAGCTATCCTGAGTACATTTCTCCACACCTCCTCTCAGTATCTTTCTAGAAGATTTTAACCCCAATACTTTCATGTCTCTGATATTGTTAGAATAACCGCTTGTCTCAGGATCATTTTCTAATATTATCCACACTAATAATACTGTGCAAAAGGGCTTTCTAAGAAAATGTATGAAATTACCCATTGACTAGATTATAGAGATCATTCAGGAAAAATAAATAAATAAATAAAGCCTGAAAGCCTTATATGGATCCCTGTCTCTGAAACCATACGGTCCTTATGTTTTGTTAAAGTAGGATGCATCCATGGCATCAGAGCTATAAAAGGTGAATAAACATAATATGTGGAGGCACCTAGCACAGTATTGGGCATGAAGGGCGTCTCAATACTCTAGTTTCTCCCCTTTTCTTAGCCAGACTCCCAAGTCTGATGGCCAAAATTCTAATCGAATTATTTTCTTTAAAAAACTGCTACTAAAACCATTATATCTATTCTATTTTTTAGCGTGAAAAAAAGAAAATGAAGATATAAAATAAGAGATCCTGTTGATTAAAAATCTTTCCTTAAAATACAAACAATTCATAAGATGTGTTTAACATACCTGTTCTGAGTCAAGAAGTGAGACAGTATCCATGGGTACTGTATGAAATGGTATCCAAGATAACAAAGGATTAACTGCAATTGAATCTGAATATTTATTCAAGAGATCCAGCCTTAGATTTGCATATTCAAAATATAAGTTCCCCTAGCAACTGTAACTCATTTCTTACACATTGAGAGTAGCATGTGATTGTGTATATATAAGAATCTTTTAATAGTTTATAATTCACTAATAATATTTATAATTAAATTTTGTGACTTATTAACATGGTAATGATAACACAATTTAGCATATTAATGTGAATGTATTCAGAAAATTAATATAATATGATATAATAAAATTCAAGTTATTATCTGTTCTGTAGAATAAAGAACATTAGCAAATTCCAAGTTGAAGACAGATTAGGCATGAGAATTAAGAGTCTCCCTGATTTCACGCTCTTTATTTTTTTTTTATTTTGCCATTTTTCCTAACAGTTTCTTTAAGTTACTATTCTAAGTAGACTGTTCTAGCCTAGAAAAACTTTTCGACTTTTAATACAGCAAAGTCTTTTGTTTTTTACATATGTATCATTATTAGCACAGTTCTCACTACTTAAATTTTCTTACTCCTATGTATCCAGGTATCTTTTCAATCCAGCTGGCATCTCTACTCCATCACTGAGACTTCTTTGGTCATCTTTCCAGGACTAGTCTCTGGTACTTCTTTGGATCTCACTTGTGATATTTACACATAAAAATAGCTTTGAAATATTGAGTGCCAGACAGTGTGCCAGCCATTTGGTAGATACTTTTACTATATTTGAGGAAGTTTTCTGATGAAGATATTGAGTCAAAGAGCCCAATGTCAGAAGCTCTATAAAGGATGCAACCAGAATTTTAGATCAAGCCTTTTTGACTTCAGCACACTCTCCAACATAACATATCGTTGACTTGAAGAAAATGTCTCATAAGTCCAAGTCAGAAGTATGATAATTCCTTGAGAATTGCAAATGGAAATCAATTATGCACTTTCCTATAAACTCTACCTATCCATGGCATGAAACAGTTTGATGTATGTATATTGACTAGGTTTGGGGGTTACAGCACTTAAGAGTACTGACAAAGTCTCTGCCATCCTAACATTTACTGTTATAGGGAAATAGTAAAAAAAATGATTTTAAAAAGTGTCAGAAAGATAATAAAGAAGTAATATGATAATATGACAGAAAGTAATGGAGGCCGTGGACTCCTGATATTAGGCCTGGGAAGTCTCTCTGAGACCTAAATAATTAGTGAGATCTAGCCATGAAGTTATATGGAGAAAGAGATTTGCAAGCAGCGGGCATAGCAAGTGCCAATGCTCTAGTTAAAAGCACAGTTGGAGGATTTCAGAAACAAGCAGGTCTGTGCAACTGAAGAGCTATGTTTAAGAGAAAGCTATTATCACAGAGTTCTATGAGGGATGGTAGAGGCAGATTACACAGGCCATAGCAAAGGTTTGGATTTTTATGTTAAACTCAATAGGAAATCTCTGAAAGACTTTAAGCAGAAGATGATGTGGGGATATGTGGGCTTTTTTGTTTGTTTTGTGTTTTGTTTCAAGATTCTGAGAATGGGTGAAGAATAATGCCTGGGGATAAAGTAGGCAAAGGCAGACCAGCATGGAATCTACTAACACAGTTCAGAAAAGAAACAGTGGCAGCTAGAAAAAAGATGGACAAACAAAAAACATACTGTATTTGGTAGGTTATGTCAACAGGACTTGCCAATAGATTAGATGTGGGGTGAAGAATAAAGAGCATTGTGGTTTGTATGTTGTCTCCTTCATAACTCATGTTGAAACTTAATACCCCATGCAATAGCTTGGGGAAGTGGGGCCTAATGGGAGGTGTGTAAATTATGGATTAATGCAGCAGTGAAAATGGCTGGTGGGAGAGGGTTTGCTCTCTCTCTCTTTTGCTCTTCTGCCATGTGCAGACAGCATTCCTCATTTCCAGACGATATAGCATTTAGGTGACAGCTTGAAAGCAGAGATCAGGTCCTTACCAAACCTGTTGGCACCTTGATCTTGAAATTGCCAGGCTTCAGAACTGTGAAAAACAAATTTCTGTTCTTTATAAATTACTCAGTCTCAGGTATCCTGTTATATCAGAACAAACAGACTAAAAGAGAGAAACCTAGGAGGATTCTTAGTACTATACATCGGAGTCTAATAAGCTTGAACTCAAATACAGGCTATGCCATTTATTAGCTCTGAGACCTTATTCAAGCAATTTACCCTCTCTTAGCTTTTCCTCATCTGCAAATTGAGACAATATCTGGCTTCAAATATGATAAATAGGTTGGTTTAAATAATACTAAAACAAATCATTAGCATAGTGCCAAGTACATAATAAATATTCAATAAAGGTAGATATTAGTATTAATATATTTTTACTTCACACCTAAAAACACCAATTGAGTTGAGATTTTTGCTGAAATCATGTTTGTCTCACGTCTATTAAAAACAAACAACAGAAATTTTTTTTTACCAGAAATTTAATACCACCCATCAAATATTGATTGAATAATCACTTACTATAAACAACAACTGTGGAAGGCACAAGAAAATTTAAAATAAACAAGTCTAGCAGAAGAAACTTATAGGTGAAAAATTACTCTAACATAAATTAAGTGCAACAATGTAGTTATATACAAACTATTATGGCAGTACAGGTATAGGTAAAGGAGCATGTATTTCTGGATAAGGAGAGAAATGTTGTTAGAGAAAGTTACAGGGAATAGCTTTTACGAGTGGTCCTGTAGAAAAAGAGGAGAGCAGTTTAAATGCAAGAAACTGCATCAGCAAAGAGACTATGGAGGACAGGTGCACAGTGTGTTTCCCGGATGGAGAGTAGCCCAATGAAAGGAGAGCCTAAGGTAGAGGAGAGAGGAGCTGAGGGGTAAGAGACAAGGTCCACAGGACGGGGCCCTGCTCTGCCCATGTTTGTTCAGCTCCAAGGTAGGCTGAGGCAAGATTTGTGAAAGGCTTTGAAACACATACTGTGGAGTTAGGAGTTATCCCCTCAGGCAATGCAATATCAGAGTTATCAGAGAGCTTTAAGCATGATCAAACTGATATCTTAAAAATATTATCCTTTTGGCTTTTGAAGCTTGAATCAGAGTAAAAGTTACTAGAGCAGTGAAATGAGTTCAGAAACTGTGGTCATTTTTTTTTCCGTTTTTTTGAATGAAGGTGGAAGTGGTACATATTTGATAATTATTAAGCATATAGAGTTTTTCTTATGCTTTTTTTCCCCTCATAGTCAGTCATGGGTGAAGTCAAGGTCAAAAAAACAAGTCAGGGACATAAACCCAAACCATAGCTTCAGATTCTCGGCGCAATACTTTATGCAGCTAAATAATGTGGAAATGTGCCTGGATGCTGCCTGATAGAGGAAAGGTTCCATTTTTATATGTAAAACTTACCTTTGTGTGCATAAAATAAATTGTAAGAGCTGGGCCACTTTAATCAATCTGTTTTGCTAGAACTAGGCTCTATAGCTATTAAAAGTCTTCTACTTCCAGAGACTTCCTCACGCCATGCAGCTTAGTCATGCCTCCTTGAGCACATGGAGGCATGAATAAACTTTAAAAGAGAAAAAGGAATATGCCCTCACTGGTTTTGTAAATACAGCAGCCCACGTGTTTACCCTAAAGGGAGAGATCTGCCACTTTGTAAGTTAAGCCTGAGTGAATTGCAGGGCTTCTAGACAGATACTCAGGAAACACATTGGCAAAGTTTTAAAATAAAATCTGCCCTCCTTCCACAGCACAACATATATAGGGCAGCTGGCTATTTGGAAAGAGGGGCTGAAAGGTTCAAACAGAATGGTACGTGCCTTTCAGGATTATCTGTGTCTGTGGAAGTAGCATCACACAAAAGATCTATTTTTAAAAGAGGAAATCACAATTAAAGTAGTCAAAGTGCCTTGTTTGAGATCAAATAATTAAGTGGAAGACCTTCAGCTGCAACTCTGGCCTCCTGACGGCACATGCAGTGGGTTTTCTACCCTGTTACTCCACATGTCATGAAAGCAGAGGCAGTTATTGGGCATACTTTCACCCTGCCTTCCCACTGTGCCACTGTATCCAAGAGGTGTATATTTACTGTGTGTTTCCTCTCTTTGATACCTTCTCTCCATGGAGAAATGTATTATTTACAAATTCTAACTAAATTTTCTATTAATTTACCCATTTTTTCATTCATCGAATATTTATTAAGCATCTGTAAACTAAGTGCTGTGACAAAATCCCCAAGGAGGTCATAATAGGGAGATAAAGGAGGAACAAAAGATACTAAACATATAATCAGCAGAAGGTATGGGAATATTTGAATTTTTTCAAAGAATAGGAGAAGCTTAGAGGAAATGGAATGATTAGTACTTATTCTTTAAACTGCTGAAAACATACTGCTTAAGGTTTCATTAAGCCCATTGGAAATACCAGGTGCTAGACACTAACACATTCAAATTCATTTCCTAAACTTGACATAAGCAAATGAGATGTCCCCCAAAACACCAGCTGGCCTGCCAAAGTTTGAAATTCTCATAATTTGAGACATTAAGTCATTAGACCACAAAAGAAGCAACATTATTTAAAATGTTCAAATCACATTAATTCACTAGTAGCATTCATTTACTTAGATTAAATTGTTTGATAGATCAGACTCTTCAGACATTGATGATGAAAAAGGTGACCTCAGTGAGCATTTGGACTGTCAGTAGATTTGTCTTCAAGACTCTTCCCTGGTGTCTTTAAAAGGAGTCCTCAAGAGTTAGCTGAAATAGAAGCATGACAAAGGATCTTCGAAATGAATCAGTTTCTAGAAACTATGCCCTTTCAAGAGACAGGAAAAGCAATATGCCTATCTTTTCCCTGAAATTATACAAAGACAAATGACCAATAAAACAAGCTGCTTGAATTAAAAATCTACTTATCTCCTAAAAATGGGATGATTAAGGGTCATTCAATTCAATTTTTATACAAAGAATTCACTTGGGCTTCATATCACAAAACCTTGAAATTATGAATAAGTTACTATTTACCTGTGAAAAAGACTTTAGAATTGCTCAGGAATTTCAAGTTGCTTTCAATACTTTTTTCTTTTTCTTTTTTTTCTTTTAACATGAAGTCAACAAAGAACACTTTATAAGCAAAAGAAAGATATTTGTGCTCAATGTAATACACTAAATAATACATTTAGTTCTATGGACTACATCTCTTTTGAATTAAAATATTATTATAATAGTTTTTCTAAAAATCCTGAAAGTTTCTGTTAATTTTTTGTGGATGCCACCTTCCTCAAAACTTGTAATGTTTTAAAATTTCTATTATTCAAGTTGAATAACAAAAGTAGGATACTTTATACTTGATTTAAAATTAATTTAGTCATTGATATTAAAATTCTTCTCTAGTTTTAGGGAGAAACTTGTTCAAGATTTCCAATGAGTGTGTCTCTGATGAAGAGGAAACTGAGGTTTTCATTCAATGATAAAATCTGGAGGAGCTCATAGGGCCTGAGCCTGACTGGGCATCAGACCAACAGACACAAATCAACTAGCACCATATAGTGGAAGAAAATTCAAGGCTGCACCATTGTCCTTCCAATGTCTCTACCTCATTAGGAGCTCTTTTCGAAGCTGCACTCCTGTGGTCTTATTCACATCTGTATTACCTGAGAAATCCATCGGCTTAATTACTGACTGTCCACCCTAGCATCCTGTGGACCATACTACTATCAAATAATTTTCACAAAGTTTGGTTCACAAGCCACCTACAACAGAATCACCTGGAGAACTTGTTAAAAATGCACATTACCACAGACCTACTGGTTTGGAATGAGATGGAATTGAACAACCTTTATTTTAAACTGGTAGCCCAAGTGATTTTCTTCCAAGCTGAAGCTGGAGAAACATTGATTTACAACATGAAAAGTTTTTATTCCAGAACTTGGTATCAAGCCATCAGCCACAAACTCTGAACCAATACTTTACTGAACTCTCATATTATGGATGATGTTTCCTATTTCCTTTTTAAGATGTGGAAATAGCAAAGCTATGAAAAGAACAGATTTTGGAGTAAGGCAGACCTAAGTTTAGTTTTTCCAAAGTCTCTTCGCTCATGGAACAGATAAATCGATACCACCTTATTTGTGCGTATGTAAAACTCCATGAAAGCAGTGTTCTAGATCAACCAATTTACTTTGTATCTTCAGCACCTTGGACAGCAACCAGCACATAGTAATTGTTCAAAAATGTTATGTGTAATATGAGTTTGTTGCAGAAGTTACTTTGATAAAATGTGTACATAAAATTGTAATACAATCTGAAAAATAAATGGAGCTATTATTACTTTAGAATATGAAAGTTTGAAAATAAAATAAATTATTAAAAACAAGTAGGTGGACTCTAGTTCTCTTACAAAGAAAAACAAAAGAAAATCAAATTTTATTTAATAATGCATATTCAGCAAAGTAGAAAGATTATTCTGATACACAGCAAAAACATCTGCACATAATAGAAATAATACAAATAGACTGTAACTTTCTTCAGAAATATGAGTGCTTAGAAGAGTATACATAAAATTTTTCTTTTTGAACAGCTCAAGTTTAGATTTAGAACTCCCTGGAAAGGAAATCACAATGGTGCCAGCTAGCCTTTTGTTAATGATTCAGATTATTTTTAAAGGGGAAAATTGTACTTAGACCTTTCCAGATAAATGAACTTGGACTATGAGAATAACTATGTACTGCCTGGGATTCTCAAATGTAATGAGAGTCATTTGTTATCATCAACTCACTCGTGGACCTCTATAGGTCTCTGTTCAAACATCACCTGATTAAAGAAAGCATATCTGATTTTCTTCCATGAAATAATAACTTACTCCTTATTTATTTTTACTTCTTATCCTTCTTTATTTTCCTCCATAGGGTTTATCACCATTCAGGATACTATTTCTTTCTATTCATTTCTTTTCTACTTCCTCACCCAACATAATATAAGCAGAAGACCTGGGTCAGTGAGTCACTCAGACCACAAGCAGAGTGTTGATCCAAGGATTACACAAGGTTATAAACATTTGAGCCAAGATAGGGATGGACATTGAGGGGTCAGGACTGATCCTGGGCAGTGATAGACTTACAGATGTGGCTATCTCAAGCAGGAAGGTAGTAGTACTGAGAGCCATATGAAAGGAATCTGTTTGAATGTCAGAATCTAAGCCAGCATTTCCCAAAGTGTGTTCTATGAAATGGAAAGAAAGAAAGAAAGAAAGAAAGAAAGAAAGAAAGAAAGAAAGAAAGAAAGAAAGAAAGAAAGAAAGAAAGAGTGGGAAAATAAGATTCAGAACTGTTACTTTAAATTATGTCCTTTCTTTGAGGTTTCCTTAATACACCAAAAACTATGAGAAACCTTGAGCAAAGAAATCTTACTTCAATACCCCTTGTTTTCCAAACTTATTTCATCAAGGACTATTTCTTCTTTGCCATATCACGTGCGTTAACAAAAGGTTTGAAATAAGTAACTCTCACGAGAATTAATAATTACAGCATGTTTAGCCATATAGAGAGTGAATTAAACTCCTTGGATAACCCCAGTGAAAAACATGTCAACAGTGACCTGAAGGAGGGAAAAGTCCCTCTTTTCTGCAGGTACCTTAAACTGATGGCTCCCCAAAACTCAGATCAGTAAGATATGACCCCAACCTGAGATTCAGGCCTCTCACTGACTTTATTAGGTATTTCCTCTTGGTGAATCTGAGTTTGGTTTCTGTCTGGGGGCCTAAAATATGTAATGATACCCTCATATGTATTTTTTATTTTTTTCCCTATTATTTAATGAAAAAATTTGGTTACAACATTCAAACTGAATGTAAATTTACTGCATTAGGGTTTTTCAGAGAAACAGACCAATAAGATATATAGATAGATGACAGATACATAGATAGAGAGAGACAGGTAGATAAGAGGGAATTTATTATGGAAATTGGCTCACATGACTGTGGAGGCTGAGAAGTCCCACCATATGCCGTCTGTAAGCTGGAAAGCTAGAAGAGCTGGGGGCATAGCTCAGTCCAATTTCAAAGACCTGAGAACAGGGGAGCCAATGGTGTAACTCTCAGTCTGAGGCTGAAGACCAGAGAACCTGGAATTCTGAGAAGATGAATATCTTAGCTCCAGAAGAAGGAGAGAGCTAATTTGCTTTTCTTCTGCCTTTTTGTTCTATCAAGGCCTTCAGCTGATTAGGTGGTGCCCATTCACATTGGGTGAGGGCAGAGCTTTCTCACTCAGTCACTGATTCAAATGCCAATCTTTTCCAGAAACGCTCTCACAAGCATAACCAGAAGTAGGGTTTTTCCAGCTATCTAGGTATCTCTTAACTCATTCAAGTTGACACCTAAAATTAACCATCACGTATAGAGTGCAGCCCCCAAAAGAATGATTTTTATTTTACTGATACTGAAAACAGATCATTTTGATTCCTATTTAACCCCCAAACTGAGGGAAACCTGGAAAATCAAATGTTTTTCCAATAATTATCTGTCCAAAAGGCATTTTGGAAATTATCACCTTTGAATGGCCTCTCCCTTGATAAGTGCTGAAACTGAGAAAAGGAAATTTTAGTATTCTAGGAGAAACCTGAGCCTGGGCCAGTAAATCTCTGCTGTGTCCTTTCCGAGATCCTTACCATCAACCTTGATGGGTCTTTGAAGTCAGCGTAGGGATGGAAACGGCATCATGTTGGAAGCAATAGCAACGAGAACTCCAGATGTTCTGACAGGTGGCCTCCAGGAAGGCTTCACTATCAGGGCAATTAATATGCATGTGACCTTCATCCTGAAATGAGCCAAAGAAGATTTTTGATATTTCCCGCATTTCAGGTCTGAGACTATATCACAGCAGTCGAGATCAGATAGAACAAGCCTATTAAGGCTCCCTGGGTTCAAATATACAGTGTGTTGAGAGGACATTTATCATGGAGGGCCTAAACTATTTTAAGGTTTTTTTCCTCTCTGTAAATGACAAGGATATATCTAAAAGCCTTCCTCTATCCCCACCATAGTTCACATTGCGCGCACACACACACACACACACACACACACACATACTCTCATACACCCCTTTACAAATCTACAAATACAAACGCACAGATGTACATTTTGTACCTAATGATATGGAATTCCATTTAATTATATCACACATATCACATTACTCTTCACTTCATGGAGTTTGCATAGAATATATTTATCTATTTAGCTTGAAATATCCTATTCATTTTTCAAGTTTTAACTTCAGTGTTACCCTCTCCAAAAATGTTTTTTTAATTTATCTTTACCTTAAGTCTTACTGTCTCTGGATTTTCAAAATATGCTAAAACTATCTATGTCTTTTGGAGCCCTTGTGATATTACATTGAAATATCATGAAGTATATTGTGATCTAAAGACTTCTCATAGGGCAAGGATTTGGTCTTATATTCCTAGAAATAAACCTCGTGTCTGAAACATACTATATTCCCAATATTGATTATAAAATTAATCATAACCTGAACTTTTGTAAATAAGACTAACATCTAAGAGAAGACTGTCAAGTGAAAATATAATTGAATGTGCTAATTATAAATCTATGTGTATGAGAGCTATCATTTTTAAGCCAACATTTGACTGAAATTTTCAAGTAGAGGTGGTCATCTGATCAAATATGTTTAAAAAATAAAATCAAATGCTGTTTATCGCAGTGGGGTGCTGAATCTCAAATTTCAAATTTTTATTTCATGGTATAGAGTCCATAATATTTTGTTAAAATTAAACAATTTAATTTTAGTTTGAATTCAGTATTTCTTTGATCAAACATTAAGGACAAAAAGGTAAAAGAGACATCTGAATTTTTCACATTGTTTTTCATAGCTTTTGGACATGGTTTCTCAATCAAGTATGGTTAGTATCACCAAATAAATAGGATATTTACAAATGGTTTATATTTGGCTTGCAGTCATCTTATAGCATCATTTATTCCTCTTCCCTTGAAACATCTACTCTGGTTTTTCTCAGTTGAAATAATCATACTCAAAGAAAGACATTCTTTTTGAAAAGTGAGATTGTAGGATCATGACAGCTGTCATCTGGATTATGAATTTCTCACAAAGTACCTGTATTTTCCATTATTGTCACACTTTAAACACCTATTTTACTCTAGCCCCCAGAAAGACTGATTGAACTGTCACAAGGTTAGAAATGTTTAAACATATAGATGAGGCCATTTTTTAACCACACATGCTATTTTAGGCTAATCTAAGTAATATTTTCTAAGAGCATACCGTTTAAAACTCCATCTGGAGTTTCTCACAATCCTCTTAAGTATTCACTCTCAGAGACAACTTAGTACAATAGGCAAACTGTACCAACTAAATACCTATTTTCACTTCCAAATCATTAATAAATATAGCATATAAACCATCTGCACCTCAAATCCACTGTTGTTAAATAGCCTGAGGTTGATTCTACATTTCAAAGTTGCTTAAATCGCCCTTCATGCTGCTGTTAACTATTTCTCTAACTTCAAGTAGTTTCATGTTAAGTCCATTGTTCATCATTAGTTATAGCAGAATGACTCATCTGCCTCCCTATGGGAGCAACACTCCTCTGTGAAAACAAACTTACACTTCCAGGATCATGCTGAAAACTGCTATCATCAACTTCTCAATGTTACACTCCAGGAAGCTAACGGCATGTTTCCATTCTCCTTTCTAGGCACCAAACAAGCTATTCAAAGAAGCAATTTATTCATGAGAGCAGGAAATTGTTTCTTGCTACAATCTTTCTAATTTATTGCTCAAGTGGGTAATTCTGCAATAATTAAGTTCATCCCTTATTATTCTCAACATGACATTATTTTGCACCCTATTGTTATTTGATTTATAACCTTTGCCTTTCAACCACAGTGAGCATTAACCACATTTTGTGAGGAATCTCTCCTTTACTTCTTGGGAGAAAAAAAAAGCACATAAAATCAAAGGACACACTGCAATAAGGATACTTCATGCAATAACCAGGAATGATGCCTCCCAAGATGATGACTGTAAGGTTAAAAATAAATAACTGGAGGATTTAAAAAATCAAGCATCTGTCTCATTTCCTTTGTTTTTTAGAACAGTGTGCTTAAAAAAGAATAAAACAGAAAGTCAAAAGACTTAAGTTTGAATACTCTATCCCTCTTATTGGCTATGTGACTTTTAGAAAGCTCAGCTAACTCTTAAAGTTGGTATATTCATCTATAATGTGGATGATAGTGACTGCCTGTTTACTTTGGCAGGACATTATAAGACTCAAATAAGGTAAAATGTATGAAGGGAATTTGTAATGTGCACAGCACTATACAAAAGTGATGTAATATCTTCAGTCTTTCCAGAAAATGAATAATGTTAAGGAGAATTAAAATTTAGGGCAATATGATGATTTTTTTTTAAACAAGTATGTGGGAGCATAATTGTTTTTTTTCTTTTTCTGAGTGTTTAAAATATAATATTAAAAAACAAGCCTGGTACATTTAAATGTTGTTTAATAGGTTGTGATTATATCAAAGCTGTTTCCTTAATAGAAATAAATATCAAATAATAAAAAATATGAGATAGTGAAATGATTTTCTTTCAAAATACGATAAATGACTCTTTCTAACAAAAATATATATAATGGTGGTCACACACCAGAAAAAATAAGAGAGTCAAGGGATAAACTAGAAATTTTGGTGAGAATCCTTAAAAAGTAATCTGGAACTGTTGTCTCTTTATGTCTTTGGCTTCAAAGCAGTTAGAGAAATAGAACACTCAATTGCAAGTCATATCAATAAATGTTGCTTAAAGAAAAGCAATTCAACTCCCGACCTGTGAGGTTGAGTGAAATGTTTTAAAGAGGGTTGCTGTGAACTGGATCACTAGCAGCTGACTGTGGTCAAAAGGAAGCCTTTCTACATTTTAGAAGGAGCAGAGCCTATTGAAGTGCATCTTGGATAGTCAGGCTGTGGTAAGAATTCTGTGAATCTCTTGTCCGTTTCTTTCCCTTCTCCTACTTTGCTAAGAATATAGGTAGTAAAATTACTGAGATATAGTGAAATCTTTTCCTTTAAAACAGCCCTGTAGCCTTAGACAAAAATGAAGCAGGACTCTTGATCTGTAAAATGGGGAAGTCAGATTCTTCCAAGTTTTAGTTATATTTTCTAATAATACTTCTTCTCTGCAGTGTTCCTCATGTATGTGCTAAAGCTAATTTTTGTTGCTTTGCTGGCTTTCAGAATAAGATTCGAGTCTTAATGCTTTCACCTTTAGTCACTGACATCGACTACTGATTATGCTCTACTCTGTGTCCTCCTTCATGGCCGCTCCTTCATGTTTTTACTCTCTCTTCCTTTTAGTATCCATTTCTGTATTATATATGCTGCTTCTTTGATGTTCTAAGGTTTTGAAAGGTTCATTAATCTAGAGATCTTTGTACAGAGGAGAGGCTTGAGATTTCGGAAGGATAGTATAGCTGTGTCTGATAATTATCTGCATGACAATGATGGTATGAGTCTTTGAATGCTCACTGGGGCCATACATAATTGGGGGGCAAAGTATAAGAGTATCCTCCCTGACATTTTCAGGCAGACAACACCTCGAGAATCCTGGACCTGGCATTTCTGAAATTCTTTGTTCAAAACGAAAATACACCAGATTCCATTCTCTTGGAGAGATGAGTCCTACCATGTCCCTAGTAGTATCTTTGGGTTTAAAAGAAGATGTAACAGATACAGGGAGCACATTCTTAACCACTCACTGAACTAGTCATCTCTCAATTGAGTAAGAAAGCAAAGTTATAATAGTATTTTGTCCCTTTAGCATATTTCAGATTTTAAAAGCGTACAAACTAATCAATTCACATATAAATGTATTTGTTAATATTATGATATACAGTATATATGACAATCAATGATGTAGCTCAGCAATAGACACACTATGGTTTGTTTTTGGGTTTTGGCTTGGTTGTGTTTTTTTATTTGCTTGTTTTTGCCAGAAATTGTAGATGGAGGTACTCAGTTCAGAGATGTAGTGAATTAGCTTTCTTCTGTCGACCTCCCTGGTTCGTACCTCCATTCCTAAACATGCTCAACACCCTCTACTTCAATAAAATAAATAAATAAATAAATAAAAATAAAAATAAATAAAAAAAATCCTCAACAAAGTGCAGAAGTTTGAATGACAAATGTGTTACACCTCTAACACAAAGGTCACCTTTGAGATGAGAATCTGAAATGCTCTCCCGAGGTTATCTCATCCTAAGAAGACAGGGAGAGCAAAGAGGCAGAAATACTGCCATGAAATATACCCAGAATGAAAAATAAAGGAGACACAGACACTCTCCTGGGTAGCTATAATACAGTGTATTATTGTGTGCCTAAAAAACAATAGGATGTTTTCTTTCATTAGTAATACTGACTATTTCAAACATGCTCAGAGGAATTTAGTGACCTCTCCAAAGTCATGTATCTAGTAAGAAATAAAGTCAAAGATTTGTATTCAGGTTCATCTAAGCACATATATTCTTTCAGGTGTTACTGAGGATGAAAGAACCATTGGTAGCTAACAGGCCTGGAACATTAACTACATGCCAAGCACTAGTATAAGCATTTTGCATATACAGTATTACTGTATTTATTCTTCTCTAACAACATTTTGGGTAGATATTATTAAAGTAAGTCCTCACTTAACATCATTGATCTTGGAAACTGCAACTTTAAGTAAAATGATGGACCGTACAATAAAATCAATTTTACCATATGCTAATTGATATAAAAAAAGAATTAAATTTCCACAGCATACCAAGGACCTGTTAATGATTTTAAGTCAGGGCTTACTATATAATCCAGAAATTTAGATAAAGAAATGAAGGCACAGAAAGAGTTCGACTAATTTGCTTTACATTGCCCATTTCTGAGTGGCAAAAATCTCAGTGTAAATTCTATCATTTTGACCTCAAAGCCCAAGTTCTTAACCATTATGATTCTTAATACACAATATCTGAGTTCTAAAAAATTCTATTCTATTTTGGAACCAGAATTCCATACTTATCATTCTCAATTCATTCACTGAGTGAACATTATTAAGTGCTACACTCTATTAGCAATTGTAGATCCAAAGAAAAATAAACCAATATCTCTGTCTTTGGGACCTTTAACAATAACAGTACCAACAACATAACTTAATCACAGAAAGCTACTATACTTACGTAAAACCATATTTGACACAAATTACAAATTCTAATCTGGGCAGAAATAGGAAAGAAATAGAATACAAAATGAAAGATGAAAGTAATGGTGGTATTTATTTCAGATATGTATAGAAGAGTATTATACAAGGGCTATCTGGAGAGTATCCAGCCATAGCTAATATTAATATAAAGAGAATGGTTTGTGTGGCATAGATGTAACCTGGCAGTCAAGGAGAGTGGACTGGAATGCAGATGAGTAAACAATGACGACTTCACTGTCCTAGTCAGTGGGGCGCTAGACGCCATTGAGTGAGCATGTGTACTGTGTGGCCATCTCATTCAAAATGACTGAGCGAGCGCAGCAATGAATCTGCATCAAATTTTGCGTTAAGCTCGAACATTCCTCTGCGAAAACCATTCAGATGATTCAGAAGGCTTTCGGGGACGATGCAACGAGGGCAGCACAAACAAAAGTGTGGCACAAACGCTTCAAAGATGGTTGAGAATCTGTTGAAAGTGATCCACGTTCTGGAAGGCCTGCAACAAGCAGAACTCCTGAGAATGTTAAACATAGAAGGGTTAGGTTAAGAGACGCTGGGAGAATTGTGTGAAGTCCCAAGGTGCCTACCTTGAAGGTGAATGAAGCCTCACTGTTCTATGCATAATGTCCTTGTATCTTGTATCTTCTTCAATAAATGTCTCCATGTGTCATATTACATGACTGGATGCTGTATGGATAGTCTTTGCATGCCTAGCTAATTAATTTAAGTCAACCCTTTATAAGTTATCCTACGCCAGGCCCTTTTTGTGTGATTAAAAAAATTAAGAATAAATTTCTCTATCGTAATGGAGCTCAGTTCCATAAAGCCCCTATTGTTGTTACTGTGTAACCTTTGTCAGTGGGAGCACTATTAGTCTAATTGATATGTTAATAAGTAAAACATTCACTACTAATTTGTCTTTTTTTTTTTTTCCTTTTTTTTTTTTTTTTTTTTGAGACAGAGTCTTGCTCTCTTGCCTGGGCTGGAGTTCAGTGTCATCATCATAGCTCACTATAACTTCAAACTCCTGGTGATCCTTCTGCCTTAGCCTCCCAAGTACTTGGGACTACAGGCTTTTGCCACCACACCTGGGTAATTTTTAATTTTTTTGTAGAAATGGAGTCTCGCTACATTGCCTAGTCTGGTTTCGAACTCATGGCCTCAAGCTATGCTGCCTTGGCTTCTTAAAGTGCTAGGATTACAGGCATAATCCAAAAGGCCCAGTCTATTTGCTATTGATTTTGTATTTATTCAGGCATATATGAAAATATTATACTATAAAAATATGTGACTTTACAAATAATTTATTCACTGTTCAGATCTACTGATTCACCAAATAGTTAGTATTGGTAGATGTTAATATCAGTAGTTGATCTTCATATCTTATCTCCTTACTAGTGTGAATGTTATCATTTTTTCTCTGTGAAATAGTAAAATAATACCTATTTTCACTTTTAAATCGCTCTGTTGAACTGTTGGTTTTAATCCCAGCAGTGGGTATGCACCCGAGACTGCATACACAGTCTCTTTACTCAAGTTTCTCTTCCTTACTGCTTGGCACTTTTCCTCACTTCCTGCCCACACCACCTCTCTTAGATTAGTTAATACCTATTATAAAATAGGATGCTGTATTTCTACCCTAAACCTGTTCCCATTAGACTTTACCCTAAAATATTCCTTTTCTCCTGGAACTTTTAAGAATTTTTTTTCTGAATGTATTATGCTTTTGACCTTATAGCAAATAGGCAAATCAAATATAAAAAAACAAAGGCAGTACCCAATCTAACTTAAGTGCAGAAGTCCATTTAATTCCACTGCTCTTCCCAAGTAGTTTCCAGGGTCCACACGAATGATTATAATTTTGCAGCTACTAATTTTCTACGGGATTCTAAAGAAGTCATGAGAAAAGTGTATGTGCCCAAAGAAAGAGTCTTTTAATGCATTTTGCAATTTATGCAAATCTATGCCCACTATAGCTCGCCATTTAGGAAATTACCTTAAACCATTTTCTATTCACCCACCATTAACCTAGCTTGACAAATGTCCACTAACCTCCCTACAGTTACGGCACTACAAAACACCCATTTATCCCACCAGCTGGATTGTATTTTACTCAAAATACTCCTGGCACCCCCAATGGTCATCAGCTGCCATGCAGAGCCTCCCGCTTTTGTTTTAGTGAAAACCTTTCAAACAAGTACTCAGAAGCAAGTGCCTCAAACCCCCTCCTTCCTCATGTCTTACATGCATTCCCTGAAAACAAAGCTCAAAGATATTTTCTTTTTATCTTTTTTTGTTTCCTTTTTTGATGCAATTGTACTTAAAGGGCCATACAGTTTGGGAACAGATTGATACAAATCATTTCTGATGTGGAAGAATCCCTGAGTGATGCATGTGCTGTTACCTGTCAGCATCTTTCTCTCTCTGCTTGAGTTTACCTGTCAACTTTGAAAGAGGCAATAGATGATTTTTCATCCAAGCTCATCTGCAAGCAGAGACTCAGAAAGAAACTCTGAGATGGAGGGAGGAGTTGTTCTGAGGGCTTTCTTTTCACATGATGCCTTGTTCCTACGGAAACCATTTTTTTCTTGTTTCTGCAGGAACAGAACTGTTTCTATCACATGAAAAAGTGTGTGTGTTTTGTTTTGCTCATTTTGATCCTCAGACTATAATTGTAAACTCTGATTCAATCACGTTGAAATGACATTGTTTTATATATTTTCTTTGTGTTTATCCTTTATTCAATGAGAGGATTTGAATCTGAACTGAAATGATTGCAGTCAATCTTTGATATTACAGAAATTTTAAATGTTTTTTATATCACTAAAAATTTAATGAAAACAGGAAGGTAAATACAATTGCGTCACTGTGTTAAAGTTTATTGGTATAGTATTACAACAAGGAAGTAACAAGAAAAAGAAGAAAACTACTCTCTATAAAATGTATACATTTGTATGTCTATATATTCAGAAACAGATGTTGACATTCTCACACTTCAAGTGCATTTAGTCAAAAGTTATTATTTGTTCTTTATATATTGTGCAATGTTCAGATCACTTTGAAAATCAGATTGTTTTGATCTTAAAAACCTCATTTTTCTTTTTCCCTTAGGAAGAAACCCTGCACATTTTTCAATAATTTTCAACAGAAATGCTAGTTTCACCAGATTTTCCACTTCTCCTGAATAAGGGAATCAGTTTCAAACTGAAAACCTTTTCTTCCATCAGCAAAATATATATGTATTTAAAATTGTGGATCCAATGTCAGTGTATCATGGGGAATAATAAATAAAATCTGTAATTTCTTTGTTCCTGAGATGTATTCCAAAATGTAGAAGCTGGCTCAGGGACAATTCTGGATTTATTTTTCTCAAATGATTACAAAATTGATGAAATTAATAATCAGAAATTCACAAAATAATTGTACATTATGCTGATGATTCTCTTCCTTTACTGCCCCGCTCATATCAGTATGCAAGAAATAACTACATTGGTTTTTTCTTATAAATAACACCTAAAATCTTGAGAAACATGGTTCATACTATTCATATTTAGGACAGTATTTCCTCTAGTTGATGCTCTGGGCACATGATCAGGAGTAGGTTTGTTCACCAAATCCTTTATCTTTGCTGTCTCTCTAGTATGACTATCACTGAGCAAAAATATTGTATAATTAAAGCACTATGTTCTCTGAACTGACAGGAGAGCCCAACAGCAGTAAAGTTACTATTATAGACTTGGTTTTCCTTGTCTTTCTGCCTCTGTTGTTACTTTTTAATCATCACTCCTGCCAGGCATTGTCTGCCTATTGAGACAGTAGCTAAATGAGTTGAGAATTCTATCAGATTTACATCAGCAGTGGGCACTAAAGACATTACCAACTCATTAGAAAAAGAAATTCAAAAGAAAGGAATAAGAACTTTTTTCTCTCACTTTCAAAAGAATTCAGATACCACTATCTAACAATGACTGCTCATAGTTCAAAAGATAGAGTTGCAAGGCTACAGCTCCACGGCAGACTTGTTATTTTTGTTTATACAATAT
The DNA here is from genome assembly GCA_963575035.1 of Avahi laniger. NCBI lineage: Eukaryota > Metazoa > Chordata > Mammalia > Primates > Indriidae > Avahi > Avahi laniger. The sequence goes on along the minus strand of CAUYSK010051133.1, from coordinate 35,750 downwards.
TCATTAAATGTTCAATAAAATGTTGCACTATAATTTCATTCTTCATTTCAATACAGACTACAGATGTGTATTATATGCCTAAAAGAGTTCAAATGACCCTATATTAGCTAAAGTATAATATTTATTCTGAAAAAAATTAAAACAAAATCAAATCACCATGGTCTGTGATATTTCTATATACAGTCAATTCCAATTAAGACAGGGATAGAAAATCCAGATAATTGCTTACTGCAAACAAAAACTGAGTCTGGCACCAACTTACCTTTTGTGTGGCTAAAACTATCACTTGATTCTACTGTAAAATAATTTTTATTGACATATTCAGTACCTTATTCTTCTAGTCAAAATTTACCTCCCCCAACACAATCTAAAAGAATCTGTCATTTCTTTGTCATCTGATAGCTCTGTTTTTACATAGCCACCCACTTTAGTTTCAGGCGCTTTTAGAACAACATCAAAAAATCATACAAAATCTTGTGCTTAGAATTATCAGAAAGATGGATTTTAAATAAGGACAGTGTTCAATTAAGAATTATCCAATCATCAGAGAATTTTAAAGTACCTTAGTCTATACTGTTATTTTATATCAAGCTTTGCCATATTATTGCAAAATAAAAAACATATGTCCATTACTAGCAAAATGTATTTAATATCATAACAATACAACTACAATAATTTATCTAGACAGGTGTATCAATTGACTATAAACACTTTACTTAACAGCCTTTCTATCTAAAATTTATCGTTTCCCCTGACCTTAATGATTAGTGAAAATAATTATCTGTAATAGAACAGACTTATTTAGCATACAGCAGATAACTTTTTCTTCCTTTGGCTTAAGAGTGAAACTTACCAAATATATTATTCACAAATATAGACATTTTCTAAATATTTGTTATCTTTTCAACCCTTTAACACAAGTTTGTACCTCCTTCTAGAAAGTAGAAGCACAAGATTTTGTATGATTTTTTTGTTCTAAAAGTGCCTGAAAGTGAAGTGGGTGATTATGTAAAAACAAAGCTATGAGGTGACAATGAAATGACACATTCTTTTAGATTGTGTTGGGGGAGATAAATTTTGACTAGAAGAATAAGATACTGAATGTGTCAATAAAAATTATTTTACAGTAGAATCAAGTGACAGTTTTAGCCACACAAAAGGTAAGTTGGTGCCAAACTCAGCTTTTGTTTGCAGTGAGAAATTATCTGGATTTTCCATCCTTGTCTGAACTGGAACTGACTGTGTAAAGAAAATATATCACAGAGTGTGGTGATTTGATATTGTTTTAATTTTTATACTTTTAATTAGATTAAGTCTCAATAGTGGCAATTTTTAAAATATTTTTCTATTGTAGTGCAATTATAAAACTATCACAGCTAATAACCCAGTAAATAAGAGGAGAAACAGATGCATCACCAAACCTGCCAGATCCAATCTCTTTACTTTTCGATTTATTAAATTTGAAATGGCAAACTTTTTATAGCTTTTAAAGATTAAAAGAAAAATGAATATCTTTTTAAAGAATCTGGATCAATATTTTAAAAAATCCTCCAAATTATTTACATAGAAAAATATATCCCATTCTAAGTGGTGGTTACCTTCCGAACCTGCACTTGTAAAGTTATTAATCTCTCAAAACATTTTGGGACTGCTCCTGAAGTAAAGAATTTCTTTCAGAGATGGCATGCAGAACGAAGTGTCTGGGGTTTTATATTAGATATGGCTGAGTTTAAGGTTTAGCTTCTTTGTATCACCACCAGCATTGTGAAAAATGACTCAGTCTCTCTTTATCTCAGTTGTTGGTATAAAATGAAGTAGATTTAAAAATTATGAGAGTTTAAAGAATGGCAGGCACTGAAATAGTGTTTGGCACATAGTAAGATCTCATCAAATATAAGCTACTTTTTATAATGACCCTTTCAAAAATTAAATCCTACCCTGAAAATACTATACTGATATACCATCATTTGAGAAAATTAAGATTATGTCTGGAGAATTACAAATAAGAAGATCCAAAATTATCTTAAAAATTAACTTAATCTTTAAGATTCAAATGTATTGGTCTCTGATGGTGAAAGGGTCATACATGTTCATATGTCCAAGTTGTCTTATGTTTGTGAAAATTTAGCGCTTTTACTTTACAATAATATTTTCAACTTTTGTTTACAAAGCCAAAGTTTTAGTGGTCATGCCTCAGTTCCCACTTCCAGTATTTCGGGGTCAGGGAATCATCTGCAGGTTCACATGCATGTTCAGCCTTTGAGGCTGAAGCACCCAAAGTGAAAACCAAATGTTGAGGAGCATCTTCAAGTGAAACATGGGATAGGATTTTTTCAAAGTATTTTTTATTATTAAAAGATAATGTAAGATGATAATGTAAAATGAAAGGCAGTTGGTAAGATACAGTTGAAAGACTATTGGCTTCAGACCTAAAGAGATTGGGTGTGATTACTGCCATTATTACTTAAAACTGCTGCAATCCTAGGCAAGTTATTAAACTTGTGAAATTGCTTATTCATCAGTAAAATAATACCTCAGAGAGTTGTCATAATGTAAAATACATGAAGCTTCCTGTACAGTATGTGAAACATCTAAATATAAATCCTTCACTTTTTAAGACCATCGTGGGCACATGCTCAACTGAGGTGGATATAGCAAGATATTATAAGTGCTACTTACAAGTGTAAAGAACAAATGAAGATTAAATTTAAATTATAATAACCATAAGATTAATGAGTATACAAAATATTTTAACCTTCTTATTTTCAAACTAAAATAAGCGAACATATCTTCACTCTTTTGCATGTAAATATTAACAAAAAGATGTACGAAAGTGATATTTTGGTGTTATTATTAGAAAGGAGATGAGCAGCATGAGATAATAAATATCTTGCTGCTATTTTAGAGAACATGAACATTTTAAAATGTAGTTTGAATCAAAAGAAGGGCTGTTGTAAACCCTCATCTTCTATGATGTTTCCGTAGCATTTGGCAGTATTAATGATTTCCATAAATTACTTTTTTTGCATTTTAATCCCTCCCCCAATTTTCCCTACAAAAATTGAAACCCTTTATCATTCCAATTCTCTTCTCTCCTTCTCCATCTAGCATAAGGAACATTGCTTAAAGAAGAGCATAAAAGCCAGCTGAATGGATTAATCGCGCTATACATTTGTAGTCTCCAACTTCAGTTGGGATCTTGGTTATGGCCACCGATCCAGTTCTGTGCCTCTGTTCTGCTTCCTTTTGCAGTTCCAGCTGAAGCTATTCTAAACTTTCTCTAGTCCTGCTAAGATACTCATACCTCACTTTCATTTTCAGCAGATGCCTTTAACTTTTACTTCAGAGAAAAAGTTGACTTTCCTGTCACCTGGGATGACAAGAATCCCTTCAGCTTTTTTACTGCCACCTACAAATATATATCTACATAATAAAACTACCTTATTTTATTTTTCCTCTTATTTCAGTAAAAAAAGTGTATTCATTGTGTTCTGTGCTCTAGAAACACCTCTTCAGAGACGTGTATCCCCTATTTTTTTTCAATTATTCCTCTCTACTATGTTCCTCTTGAGAACATAAACATCTTCAAGTTTATTTGACACTAAAATTAGCAACAACAACACAAAAGTATTAAATAACTATTACCCAATTAATTATAAAGTGAGACAGAAGAGTCTATAATCATTGCTACCCTATTTTCACAACTTATTTATTCTTTCATTTGCTGTAATATGGATGTTTTTCCTACTCACCACTGAAACTACTCTGGCTGGGGTGACAAATGACCCATTAACTGCAAATTACAATGGACATTTTTAAGTTATTATCATATTTGACTCCTCTGTGGTATTGTTGTTGTTAACCATTTTCTTATTCTTACAACTTTTGTCTCACTTTATTACTTTGTCCTATGTTTCCTATGTAGTTTCTATCTTCCTCTGCTGAACTTCTGAAAATTAGTGCCCTGCAGGATTTTGTCCTTGGTCTCCTCAAAGTGGTTTGAGAAAAGCATATGTTCAGATGATATTGAAATCTTTATTACAAAATTGAGTAATTCTCTTCCATGTCATTCCCTGAATATTTTCATTTAGGTTTCCCACAATCTCACTAAACTTTTTAAGTTCTAAATACAGTTCATTATATTAGTATTAATATTTGATCCTTACCTGTACACATTAATTTTAATAAATGACACCAGTCAAATGCTTAAGCTTGAGTGTCCAAATCCTTTTATCACTTCCAAATTTAATTACTCACCAAGACCTTTCAACTTATAGTTTAAACTATTTTGGCTTTCCCTATTCCTTCTACCTATTCTGACTTTGGTATTTACCATAGTTTCCTGGGACTTCTGCATCAGTTTTCAAATGACTACCTGCTTCAGTCTGGACACCTTTCATCTATATTGCTGCCAAAGGTTTCATTCAACTTCCTCTCAGGTGCTGTCTCTGAATCTGAATATAATCCCTGGGCATCTAGCAAGGAAGAGTGGGCAGAACAAGGTGAGCATGCTTTCATTGTCACTTACATGGCTTTCCTCGGATTCCTATGTCCCCATCCCTGGGGCTCCAACTCAGATTCCCATCTCTACAGCCTGCTCTCCAGCATGCTTACTCTTGACATTAGTATGTCACACCTCGCCCAACTCTCATGGAAGGGTAAGCAGCAGAGAGATGGGTAAAAATTATCATAAGAGTAATGACTAAATTTGGGTAGTGTGATTCCCTTATCAAGTAATACCCAGCTCCTCCTCTCCATGTGCATATCCATAGCCCAAGAACTTTCTTGGCATCTATCTCTCTATGCCAAGATGGCTAGTTGACCAGAGTTCAGGCCTGCATCCTAAATCTAGCTAGTCTTGATCCCTGATTTTGCCCATAGCACAGACACATTCAACCCTAATCCATAAGAGTATACATACAGAACCAGGACCTCATGGCACTATTCAATTACCTTCTATCTAAGCCCTTTGGTCTTGTCCCAAGACCAAACTATTTCTCCAGTAAAGGTAAGAGGAGAAAAACACATGGCAACAGCCATTTGTGTGTCAACACATAACCTGCCGCTGATCATAAAACTTTCCAGGCAACCTCCCTTTCTCTCATGTAAATGTGATTTCAAATATCCTCACTGCCTCTCTATCACTTTAAGATTATAAGGTATAGTCTTTGAAAGGCATATAAATTATTTCATCTTTTGTCTAAATATTGGAATTACCAGAAATCACTAAAACGTAGACTTTATACATGTATAAATATATGCAAGTATGGAAAATAAACAATGAGTGAATGGATAAGGAATCTCAATAGAGAGATAGAAAAATAATAACAAATGATAAATTAAAAATAAATTGTAACTCTACATCTAAAAATTATGATACCTGAAATTCAGTAGCAAATGTCCAAATTGAATCACAGAGAGAAAGAAAAGCTGAAAAGAAATCAAAACAAACCTTAATAATCTGAAGATAATATCAAATAGTCTAGCAAATACATAGTTAGAGTCCTAGAAGGATAGGAGAGAAAGAGATTTTTTGGCAAAACAAGTATTTCAACAAATAGCCTAAAATTTTATAAATTTGATGAAAGCCATAAATTCATATACCCAATAATCTGAAACTAAAGAAGGATCAACACAAAGAAAACCAAATTTAGGCATATTATAGCCAATTACTGAAAGCCAAATGAAAAAAAAATGTAACCAAGAATAAAAAATACATTGCATGTGAAGGAAAGACTTACGAATGACTGTTAACCTCTGATCAGAAATAACATAAACCCTAACAAAATGGAATAAGGTCTTCACATTGCTGGGGCAAAAAAAGATCAATCTAGTATTCTTTATCCGGTAAAAACACTTTTTTAAATATAAAGGAAAACTAAAGACATATTCAGATAAACAAAAGATGAAAGAATTTATCACAATCAGAACAGCCCACCAATAAAAGTATAACAAAGTTTCTTAGGGAAATGATCCCAGTCAGAAAGCTGGAAAACCCAGATGACATAAAGGAAATTTCATCTTAGAAATATTTAATAGTAAATGTAAAAGACTCACATTCTTTTGTTTATCTCTGTAAAAGAAAATTGACAGAAAATTGATAGGAAGATGGAGTAGATGTACTTTTTCTATTCCTTCCCCCAAGTAAAACTAAAAATTCTGAGTATGATTTATAAAACAAACATTAAAAGCCTCTGAGAAGTGGAAAGGATACAAAAGTTAGGGATTGGGGGACTTGAGGAATGACATGATGATGGTTTCCCTAGATTTTCTTTTTGTCTTATATATCCAAGACTAGCAACTTAATAAGCTGGCAACCTGGGAAGACCAACATGGGAAGAAGAGAAAAGCCCCAACAAAAACTTGCTCTCTGTAGCCAAAGGATGATTAAAAGTACAAACTAGCAAGACAGAGATATTTTAGACAATAATCTCACTAGTCCATTCAAACACCACACACATACAAAAAAAAAAATTCTGTGGCCTCACCTCAACCTAAGTTAGCAAAGGATAAGTGGAAAACTTAGAATTAAACTTCTGTGAGGCTGTAACAAGTGACCCAACACCTTCTCTGAAGTGATACCAGAGAACATCAAGTTGTGATTCCGACCTTTCTTTCCCACCAGCCAGTTATAAACCTCTCCCTTTGGAGGAATACGTGGAGATGACTTGAGGAGCCAGAACTCCTGCTCCCACTCAGAAGTAAAAAGGCCACCTACACTTTCAAGGGTTGATGACGGCTCAGCGGTAAACCTAGACTTCTGCCTTCCATTAGGAGAAACAAGAGAACACACCCTCTTCCTCTGCTGAAGCAGTCTCAAAGAAAAAAAAAAAAAAAGAAAAGTCAGATGATACAGAAGATTTAACAGTATTTGATAACATAATACAAAACATCTAAGTTTCAATAAAAAATTATGCCTTGTATCAAGAATGAGAAAGATCTCAAGGTGAATAAAAATACACAATAGATAGCACCACCAAAAGGGAGATGTTAGAATTATCTAACAATGCCTTTAAAGAAGCCATGATAAAATGCTTATTGAGCAATTACAAACATACTGGAAACAAATGAAAAAATAAAAAGTCTCAACAAAAGAAAGTGTCAACAGAAACTAAAGATAAAAAAAGTACAAAATGGAAAATATAAAACTGAAATAATCAAAACTTTAATAAAATTAGTGGATTGGGTTCAACAGTGTTATAGAGGAATAAAGAAGAAAAAATCAGTAAACTGGGAGATAGAAAAATAGAAATTACCCAATCTTAAAAACAGAGAAAAATGGACTGAAAAAGTGAGAAGAGCCATAGGACATTTAAGCTATAACAAAATACAATTCGTGTTGCTGGAAACTTGCATGGATAAGAGAAAGAGGGGAAACTGAAAAAACTACTTGAAAAATAATGGTTGAAAATGTAACAATTTTTTTCTAGAGATATGAACCTATAGATTAATGCAGCTGAACCAACGGTGCTCATCTAAAACTGAAGCTGATCCAGGCCCCAGAGAATACCCTTCCCCATCCTCTTCCATCCTCATCAGGCTGCCAAGTACTGACGCACAACTGAAAACAGCATGGTGATGAATGAAAGTCAAGAACATAAAGAAAGGACTTCTCTAAAATGCACGTAATATCTTGAAATGGCCCCCACACTGAATACTAAATAATGGTAGAGAAATTTGAAGGCTGTGATGTCCAGAGAATGTGAATAATAATGACAAAACTCAAACCCAACTCAAATCCTGACTAAAATGTTTATACCCTTCACGATAATTGCCATACAAACAAAGTGGTGTGGTTATTTGCAGGAATAAATAGTATTTACCTCATTTTTTATTATTTTGTAGAGATGTCTGGCTTTCAACTAAAAAAGAAAGAGAGAGAGAAAAGAGTTTCACCAAAGGAGGGTGGACAAGAAACACAAGCACACTAATAAGAGATAAACACTAAACAGAACTAGGTTCATATATGACTCAGGTATTGGAATCATCAGGCGAGTATTTAGAAATAACTGCAAATAACATGTTAAAGGCTCTAAAAGAAAAGTTGGAAAACATAAATAAACAGAAATTCAAGTACAGATTCAAATATGGAAACTATGAAAAAGAATCAAATGGAAGTGCTAAAGAGAAGCAAACAAACAGTAACAAAATTGAAAAATACCTTTTATGGACGCATTAGTAGACAGATAAATTACCCAAATTACAAAAATAATAAAAAGTGAGGACATAAAGGAGAATATAGTATCTAAGCACTGTGAAGTAACATCAAACACTAATACAAATGTAATTATAATACAAGGAATAAAAAGAGATTATAAGGCTGAAGAAATATTTGAAAAAAAGATGAATGATTATTTTCCTAAACTTAGTGTTTTTCCTAAGTGTTGTTAATGATATCAAGAATGGTGAATTCTTTTCAAAAATTTTTCTATTTACTTTGCCCAGATCAATCAGGAAAAAAACACTGTCTATGACATCTATATCTTTATGAAATGCATTTCTTAAATAATTAAGACTTGACAGTCAATATTACTCCTTGATCCATGGACTTCAGAACAGATGCTGTGGTAGCAGGTGGGTGTGAGAATAACATTAATCTCCTGAACATTTCCATCAGAGCTCTTGAGTGACCAGGTTATTGTCAGTCTGCTTCTGTAATATTTTGAAAAGAATTTTTTTTTTCTGAGCAGTAGGTCTAAACAGTGGGCTTAAAATATTCAGTCAATAATGCTATAAACAGATGTGCTATCGTCTAGGCTTTGTTGTTCCATTTATAAAGCACAGGCAGAGTAGATTTAGGATAATTCTTAAGCATACTAGGATTTTCAGATTAGTACATGAGCATTGGCTTCAATTTAATGTTCCCAGCTTCATGAGCTCCTAACAAATGACTCAACCTTTCCTTTGAAGCGTTGAAGCCATGTATTGACTTCCCTCTCGCTATGAAAGTCCTAGGTCATCTTCTTCCAGTATAAGGCTGTTTCATCTACATTTAAAATCTATTGGTTAGTGTAGCCAACTTCATCATTTATCTTAGCTAGATCTTCTAGGTAGCTTGCTACCTCTTCTGTATCAAAACTTTCTACTTCACCTTGTACTTTTATGTTATGGAGATGGCTTCTTTTCTTAAACCTCATGAAACAATTTCTGCCAGCTTCGAACTTTTCTTCTGAAGCTTTTTCACCTTTCTCAGCCTTCATAGAATTGAAAAGAGTTGAGATGTGCCCTAGATTAGGATTTGATTTAAGGGACTATTGCGGCTGGTTTAATCGTCTATCCAGATCACTCAAAATTTCTCCTCATCAGCAATAAGGCCATTATGCTTTCTCATCATATGTGTATTCATTGCAGTAGGACTTTTATTTCCTTCAGAAACTTTTCCTTTGCATTCACAACTTGGCTGTTTGTCAGAAGAGGCCTAGCTTTCGGACTATCTCAGCTTTCAATATGCCTTTCTCACTAAGCTCAATCATTTCTAGCTTTTGATTTAAAGTGTGACGTGTGACACTTCCTTTCACTTGGACACTTAGAGGCCATTGCAGGGTTACTAACTGGCCTAATTTCAATATTATTGTGTCTCAGGGAGTATGGAGTGCCAAGGAAAGAGATAGAAATGGGGGAATGGCTTGTCAATAAAACGGAAGACATACAAAATTCATTGATTAAGCTTGCTCTTTTATATGGGTGTGGTTTGCAACACCTCGAAATAATCACAATAGCCACATCAGAGATACTGATCATAGATCACCATAACAGATACAATAATAATGAAAATATTTGAAATATTGCAAGAATTATCAAAATGTGACACAGAGACACGAAGTGAGCACATGCTGGAATGTAGATTTTATCCAACCATATTAATAATTACGTTAAATAGAAATGTTTTAAATACTCTAAATAAAAGACAGAAATAATTAGATTGGACAAAAAGCAAGATGCTGTTCTATGCTGTCTATAAAAAAATTCATTTTTACTGTAAAAACATGCATAGGTTAGAGGTAAAAGAATAGAAGTATGTATGCTATACAAATGTAATCAGAAGAGCACTATAAATACATCCAGTGAATATATTTCAGAATAAGAATTATTAAAAGGAGTAACATATGATAAATGGGATAAAACATCAAAAGACCTAACAATCTTACATGTTAATGTACTTTCCAACATAACTTTGAAACACAGGAATTAAATCTGTTACAATGGAAGGAAAAATTTAAATCTACACTGTAGTTGGAAATTCTAAAACTCCTCAATAATACAATCAATAGAACAGAAAATCAACGAAGTTTTGAAAGACCTAAACATCACTATCAAATAACCTGACCATTTGACATTTATAAGACCATCTAACCAAAAATAGCAGGATAAACATTCTTCACAGTGCATATGGAACACTCACAAAGATAGATGATATTCTGAACCATAAAAATGACCCTAACAGATTTTAAAACATATTGTGAACATTTCTAAGTATTTGAAAATTAACCAACATAGTTCTTATTTTTCTCATTGGTCAAAAAAAGAAAATACATGAAAAATTAGTAAATATTTTGAAATGAATGATAAAAAATAACAAAACATATCAAAATTTGTGGTATGTTGCTAAAGCATTTCTTTTAAAAAAATTATAGTTTAAATGCTTCTATTAGAAAAAAGAATATTTAAAATAACTTATCTTAGTGTACAATATAAGAAGCTAAAAATAAGACAAATTAAACTCAAATTGAGTGGATGTAATTATAAAGACATGAGTAGAATTAAATAAAGCAGACCAAAAAAAGAATAAAATCAGTAAAAAGATTTCTTCTTTTAAAAGATTACTACAATCAATATCTACCTAGCTAGACTGAGTAAACAAAAGCAATGTTAGAGAAAACACAAATCATAAATACCAAGAAATAAAGATAAGACATTTCTACAGATCTTATAAATGTAAGATGGAGAACTGAATATTATAAAAATTTAAGCAAATAAATTTGATGACTTATAAAGTGGGGACCATACTTGAAAACTAAAAATTATCCAAACTGAAACAAGAGAAAAATCAAAATTCTGATTAGCTTTAAATCTGTTTTTAAAAATTAATTTATGATTTACATATTTCTGAAAAGTATACTCTAAACCTAGGTGGCTTAAACGGTGAATTTTATTCAAAACATAAGGAAGATATGGAGTGACTTCAGCAAGATGGTAGAATAGAAGTCCCGTAGCTCCAGGCCCCCTCACAGAAATCCAACTAACAACTATCCACAGATAATAATTTCCTCACAACTATCAGAGAGCTCATGAGTAAGCCTGGGATACCTCTTTGGACTGTAGAATTGAAAAAGGCTGAATTTTAAGTATAAAAGGAAGATTTCATTTTGATGGTGTCACCCTTCCCTCAAGTTGACACAGTGCCATGCAGAGTGGATTACCTAATGCTCATGGTTTCTACAGTGGAAAAAAATACTTGGAGACAGATATTCAGCTTCCCCATCATTCTGGGACCCTTTTCAGGAGGCCCACTGCTGTCTCATCCCACGGGGAACTTTGGACATATAAGCAGTGCTAGACCACCTGGCAACAGTTAGAAACAAAGAATGTGGGTGGGAGTCACAGCAACCAGAGTGCAAATCTTGACGGTCACTCTGCATTTTGGCCAACTGAGCCAGTCCACCAGAGAAACTGGCTAACAGCATTGCTCTATAGGAACGAAGTCTGCATGTCCACTAGGTTCAAGTCTCTAGCCAGCTTTCCCACCAAGCTCTGCTTGGGCATTCTCAAGGCCAGGAGGCAAACAAGGACACGTGCACAAATATCCAGATAGAAGGGAACATCTGGTCCTGCCCAACCCCAGAGTCCCAGAGGTGTTTCCACTAAGCCGCTGGGCTCTGATTGAGAGTTTCTGAGTCCAGGAACCAATAACAGGAACCAAGTGAATGTCTGCAAAGGCTGAATATCTGGCCCCACTATAGCCAGCAGCAAGGGAATCCCAGAGACCACACTCAAACTTGGAGATCAGCTCCTGGCCCTGCCCAACTACAGATTCCACACATCACTGCTACCTAGTCAGGGAAGACATTCTACAATCCTGCTCAATCAGAAGACATTGCAGAGCCCAGCCAGCCACTCTGTCTGATTGCAAAGTCTAGCCAGTGGTCTCACCACACTGCAGAGCACAGTCCGCAGTTCCTTTCAACCTCAAAGACAGGTAGCGGTCCAGCTCAACTAGAGAACCCAACAGCAAGGTCTGCCTGTCCGGGGTTGCTGTCAAATGACCCATCAGGAATCCCAGGCTAGACTAAGCACTGAAGGTCTGTCACTGCCTAAGAACACGTGCAAAGGCCAGAAGAGATGGCTGTTTCCTCAAATGCGCAGACACAAACCCAAGGACACAATTAATTCTTGATATATTTCTTGTTACTTAAAAGAGGATGATGAGATTGGTGTTCCCTCTGTGCTCACCTATAAATATGAATCTCAGTGTGAATGTGGAACTTGTTCTTGCTCGTGTGGTGCCCCTGATTCCTGTCCTGCCTGCTAGCAAATGCAGACACTTCTCTGCTGTTAAATTAGCCATGGTGTGTGCAGAGCATTTATGCTGTGCAATGATGAGAATACAGAGGTGCTGTATGTTCTGCTACTTCTCTATTTATGCCCCCAAAAAAGACCTTTGTTATATCTGAATGTGAGTTTGTACATAATATGGTGTTTCACGTATTTATGGAGTTACAAGATTTAACTGGACCACCCAAGGAGTTGGAAGATTTTCTACCTAGGAGCAATGAGAGGTTAACCAATAAGCCTGATGAACAGGTGTCCATAGTGGACAGTGCAGCCATAGTGTCCATTAGCCCAATATCCTCTAGATAGCACTGAAGTATTATTGATTTTGACCTCAGAAGGGGATTTTCCAGGGACAATCCAGGATGCACAAGGTATTGGGGATAGTTGTTTCGGGACCCAGAGAGAAGGGGACAATAGCTGGTGACTAAGAGACTAAAACTCCAAACAGGTAGACTATTTAAAAGACCTAGGGATATGCTGCAAAAGGAAAATCCTAGGTGATGATACATTTGATAGCCAGAAAATAGGAGTCCAGTTTCTTTGGGGATATGCTAATACACATATGCTTTATTTCTGAACACTGGGCAACTGATAAAATTACAAAGATAAGTGGTACTAGCGAAGATGCAGTGGTTGCTCTAAATAGCAATAGAGTAGATGAGCCAGTTACCAAAATTCATATTAGACTTCACAACATCGAGAACATGGGAACAACAGGGACAATAATCATGTCTGGGATCTGTTCCTGCATTCCCCTCCCAAGTAAAAATTACAAACATTCTTCAATTTGCTTAATAGTAGAATTTACATGGCTACTATTTTATTTGTTTCTGTCTCCACTACACATGCTGAGTTCTTTTGCATCTTGTTCTTTTTGCCTTGATAAAGGTACTTTGAGCATTTGGGTGCTGTATTAGGTGTCTGTTGCTATATAAAAATTACTACAAACATAGAAAGTTAAAACATCCCTGAGTTCTGTTAAGTCAGAAGCCCAGATATAGCCTGGCTGTGTTCTCTGCTTAGCATTTCACGAAACTGAAATCAAGTTCCATGTAGGTTATGTTCTCATCTGGAATTCTGAATCCTCTTCCCAGCTCACTCAGACAGGTTATTGATAGAATTCAGTTATTTGGAGACATAGGATGAAAGTCCTTGTTCTCTTTTTACTGCCAGTCAAGGACTACTCTTAGTCCATAAAGGACATGCTCAGGCCCTTTTCATGGCCCCTTTCAACTTTCAAGTGAACAAAGAATCTCCCTGTTTAGAATTTTCCCAATCTCAAAATTTCTGAATTCCTCTTCTACCACCAAATAGAGAAAACGCTTTGCTTTTTAAAGGCTCAGGTGATTAGTTCAGGCCCACCCAGATAATCTCTCTATCTTAAGGTCAACTGATTAGAACTTTGATTACATTTTCAAAATCCCTTCTGAGTTGCTGCCTAGGTAAGTATTTGACTGAATAACTTGGAAATGATGTTGGTACAGTAGGTTTGGGGAACCTTGATATCTGTCTTACAATCCTGTCTACTATAGATGTATGAACAAGTTGAGCAGACAGTTATCTGGATTCAACAAAGTCAAATTTATAGCCAATAATAGTGTATATCTGAGAAGCTTGAACAATTGAAACAATAACTCAGACTATAAGAAAAAAATATTTGGTCTTCTCAGAGGAAAGCTAGTTCGGGTAAGTGTGTTACCCAATGTTATCTTTAAATTTAATGTCTCTACCTTGGGAAAGTCACTGGTACTTTGAGCTTAAATGTGGACTACAGGGGTTTAGATCGGAAACTTGCATTGTTGTTCCGTCTTCCCTGATGTCCCTATAATGACGGAATGTGCTGCCACTACTGGCACTTACTACTGAGGCTTGGGCTTTTATTTTTTATGTATATATGCCTCTGGAAAGAAAATCAAAATCAAATTGCCTTTACTACAGAACATTAATAAGCTAGACAAACTCTAGTACAAATGTAAAATTTTGGTGGATATGCAATCTGTACAAACACAACTTTTTGATAATGACTTCTGCTGAGAAAACTGCTTACAACATTGTATTGAATGTCATATAAACACAATTGACTAAAGGTGAATAAACTTTGATAGAGGACAAAATCTATGACTCTACCACTCAAATGTTGATCTTGGGAGCTATCTGGACTATCACTGAAGAACATTAAAGGCAAACTTTAATAACTACAGAGGAAGCCCAACACCTGATTAGTCACTTTGGGTATTGGAGACAGCACATCCTACTCCTAGAAATTTTATAACAGACTCTGTATCAAGTCAACAGACATATGGTCAAATTTAAGTGGAAGCCCTTACAGCATGGAGCCTTGAAAGAAGAACAGACAATAATAAAGTTCAGTCCTAGAATTCTTTATGTCCTTTAAGACTTCATGGAATCACAGCTGATTGGGAAGTTTTCCAAAAATCCACCAGTACTTATCATCTTCTGGGATTTTATACTTAAGGACATCTTTCCATTACAGATCAATGGCTACAGACTTTTTGCAACTGGCCCTTAATATAAATGGAAAAATAAGTTATTGCTTTCAAATCAGTCTTTTTATCCCACTGTCCAGTTAAGGGCTGAAAATGAGCCTCAGTACCTTAGCCACATTTATAAAGAGGTGGCTGCTCCCCTGTTAAACATTGAGATAACCATGTCTATACAAACAAATGAAAATTGTTTCAGGATGCTATTTGGTGATGTCTTTGTTAAGTACCAGTAACTGTTAACATTGTATAGTAAAATGAGAAGAAGGAATAGAGTAAAAGCAAAATGCAGTTAAACACACACACACACACACACACACACACACATACATATAATTACTCTACTCAAACTTGTGACACATAGGGGGCCTCACCCATAACACTTGATACTTCAAAAGACAATAAGGACCAGACGTGGTGGCTCACGCCTGTAATCTTAGCACTCTGGGAGGCTGAGGTGGGAGGATCGTTTGAGCTCAGGAGTTGGAGATCAGCCTGAGCAAGAGCAAAACTCCATCTCTATTAAAGAAATAGAAAGAAAATAGCTGGACAACTAAAAATATATATATATAAAAATTAGTCAAGCATGGTGGTGCATGCCTGTAGTTCCACCTACTCGGGAGGCTGAGGCAGGAAGATTGCTTGAGCCCAGGAGTTTGAAGTTGCTGTGAGCTAGGCTGACGCCACGGCACTCTAGCCCGGGAAACAGAGTGAGACTCTGTTTCAAATAAAAAAATGAAAAGACAATAAGCGTTACTAGTGAAACAGTCTGTCTCCAAATTGGATCAATCCAATGGACTTTCATAGCCATTCATCATAATAATTGCAAATACCATTAGATCATCAAATTAAAAACTATGCACAATAATCTAACTTCAAATTGTTCCTGGTCATAGAGCACACTCTGAGACAGACAGAAAGCTACACTCGTGGGCCACAACTAATGGCCTAACTTTATGGGGAGTACACTAAGTTTCAGTGCCACATTATTAATGATACATTCAGATACATAAACTTGCTCAGGAACCATTTATTATTTTACACATATTAATGCTCACACAAAGTGACCATAATTAAGGAAAAATATCTGCACTGATGTGGACCACTGTGAAGAACTAGGATGTACATCAATAAATTCTCTTGGCATGTGTTGGAGTTCCTGTTATCCACAAGACCTTCACCTTTGCCAACTATACTCACCTCTCCAACAAAGGGCTTTTCTAAACCAAAAGATTCTACTGTCTTTAACTGCTCATAAGTTTCCAATAGTCAGTTTAAACTGTGCCTTTGTTAATCTCCTTGGCACCTAGAAGTCAGGGGGTATTAAACAAGGAGAATTTAAGAAAAAATCTAATACCTGCCTCCTTTTTAGAACAGGATACTCTACTTCCTTATCGTGTCTTCTGTGGTCTCTGAACATGGATGAACAAAGACAGCAAGACAGGCATAAACCCAGCCACTGGAGTTGCCTCACTTATGACCACCTTCTCTGCTCTGCTGAGACCCCTGAGTCTCTATGGGACTAGGAATGATTGGGTTTAGTGCTGTAGAGTTATCAGCAGCATTTACAAGATCTATTTCAGACAAATGGTGATGGATGGACCAGGATTAAAGCCCCTGTTCTCTTTTTACTGTCAGCCAAGGACTACTTTTATAGTATTAGAATTTTCTTGAGAAAGGAGAAATAAAGGGAAATAATTATTTTTTTCTCTCTCTCTCTTTCTCTCTCATACACTTACATATATGGTGGCCACAATTTTTTTTCCAACTATTATGGACAATGAGAATAAATAAAGAGAATCCCTTTTAAGGTTGAATATGTCACTCTCTACTTGTTACAGATTCATGGAATCTTATTAAGGTCTCACTCCCAGAAAATACTAGGAAAATTATGCTGTAATACCCATTTAGAAGTGATGAGATGCTTATAGTTAATGAGGCCCAAGATATGGAGACTGAATTGATGAGAGAAAGGTCTGGATGAATCTGAAAACTTATGGCCTTTCCCTCCTTTGATAGTTTAGCAGAGAGTTAGCTCAACTAGACCAAGCCCATCTACAGAGAGTCAGCAAAGCTGTCCAATGGCCATATTCCTGGAAGGTAAGGCTGTCCCAAGTCTTTCAGTGTGCAGACTTTGGCTCTTTTTACTTAAGAAAATAAGGTATACCTAGCCCTTCTAAGCTAACCAATGAATATGTATGACAGGGTAGGAACAGGACTGATTTTCACTCCTGTAGTGCTCTATGAACTGAGTCAGATTGCTTTCTGCTGTAATCTTGTCCACGATGCATGTAAAGCATCTATGCCTAGCCTACTCTACGGATTAATGGGAGTTGCTTAGTCTATGTGCTGTATTACTTCCCTACTTGACACTTTCCCCTTAATAAGCCCTTTGTTATATTTAACCTTTGTGGTGCTACTGGTCTGTGTCCATGACCTCAATGCAGCACACTAGAAATTACAATTAAAACAATGAGGAAGAAAAATGTCTAGCCTTAAATGCTCATACAAATAAGCAAGAAGGAATAAAATTAAGTGTCCAATTAAATAATTTAGAAATATTAATAAAATAAAGTAGAAGATAGCAGATAGAAGGAATTAATGAAGTTGAACATATTAACAAATTAAAAAACAGAAAATAAAAAATAAAATTGATAATTTAGGACAAAACCACAAAAACAATAAACTATTTAATACTAAAAATCTAATTAAGATAAAGGGAGCATAAATAAACAATATAGAAATTATATAAATAATTAACAACCAAAATAGAATTAATTTTTTAAAAAAATCATAAAAACATGCTTGGATTACTTTTAACTTACCTTTAATGGCTAAAACATAATTTACCAAAGTTAACTCCAGAGAATATAAATATTAAAATATTTTTGTAGACTGATTTCCATGGCCAAAATAGAGAAAGTTATAAAAGAACACCATGCCCAGATGGCTTCAGAGTACAAGTTTACCAAACCTTTTTTTAAGAAGAAGTAATTCCAATGCTATTTAAATTCTTTCCAGACATATAATATGAATAAGTGTCCCAATTCTTATCATGAAATGAACATAACATGGCAAAATTTGACAAAAATTAACCTGTAAACATATTATAATCTAAGTCTACTTTTGGCTATCAATCAAATTCCTTAATGAAAATGTTTGGCACATAGCATCCAGCAGAATCTTGAAAGAATAATACACTGATTTTTAGTAGCTTTTGTTACAGATATGAAGGTTGATTAAATATATGGAAAGCTATCAATATAGTTTAACATACTAATAACCCATTTGCTCTGGATTCCATTCCAGTCAGGTATTCACCATCACCATTTCTCCAAAATAGCTCTTACAAATGCTGCTGCTAACTCCACAGCACTGAACTCAATAGTTCTCAGTTCCTGCATTTTTTAACATTTTAGCAAATTTTGATACAACTGATTTCTGTCCTCTTTGAAATATTTTCTTTGCTTGGCTTTCAAAACTCTGTAAGTGCCTTATTTTCTCCTTTCATCTCTGAATTTTGCTTTTTGGTACCTCTTACTGGCCCCTCTTCATCTCTCGGAACTCCCAATGTTGGATTGGGCAAGCGTTCGATTCACAGGCCTGAATTCACTATAGCCACACACTAAGTCTTGGTCACCATGTCCATCTTATGCTTTGGAATAGTATCTACATACGATAGAATCTCCAGCTCAGATCTGATTACTATAGTCCAGAGTGGCTATTCAACATCTCCACCTAGATATGGAAAAAGTATTTTGAGTTTAGCATATCTGAAACTGCGCTCCTGATTGTAAACCTCCTCCAAAATCTACTTGTGTTACCTTCTCCATCTCAGCAAACAGTAACTCCATTCTTCGAGTACTGTCTTTTTATTGTAACTCACATTTATTTCATCAGGAAACTTCATATATATTACTTCTTACCACTAAGTGCAGAACTAACCACAGCTCCATTCCAAATGATTTCTCACCCAGATGATAGCAATAGCTTCCCAAATTGTCTCCTTGCTTTGTTTGTGCTCTCTTAGAACCTATTCTTCATTCAGCAACCAGCGTGATCTTCTTAAAATGTAAATCAGATCATCTCACTTTTCTGTTAAAAATTGACTTCCCAACTCAGAGCAAAATGCAAGGTTTCTACACAGCACTGTCACAACTAGGTACCTAATCAAATGTCTGACTTTATTTCCCACTCCATTTGTCTGTCTCATTCTGCTTCACTCATTCAGGATTCCTCATTTTAAAGAGAATGTACCAGGTAAGCTCCAGGTTCAGAGCTTTGTGCTGTTCCCACCCCACCCTCCACCCCCGAGTACTATACCCCAGATACCCCAGGGCCTCACTTCCTCGTTTCTTCAGGTTTTTTCCTCAAAGAACACCTTTTTCCATGAAGCATCTCATGCCCTTTAAAATGGCATCACTTCTTCAGAAATCCCAGGAAAGAAATTCTCTTTCCATGTCTTATTTTTTCTGTGGCATTTTGAGCACCCATATTATGTGTTGTTTTTCAGTTTAGGGGACCTGTCTCCTCCATTAGAATATATGCTTTCCTAGGTCAGAGAGTTTTGTGAGCTTTGTGTACTGCTGTATTTCCAGTGCTCAAAACAATGCCTGACACATAACACATGATAACTGTTTGCTGAATGGATTGAATTAATAAATTAAAAGTAACATCTCAAATCAGAGAAGAATCTGGTGGCTTACACAATAAATAGTGTTGGTACAGACCATAGCCATTTCAGAAAAAAGAAAATTGAATCCATACTTTACACCATATAATGTGATAATTTCTAAAAGACGCAAAGGTATGAAGTAGAACAAAAACCATATAATAGTAAAAGAAAATTTAGGGAGAATATTTTACTACCTCAAAGTGGGGAAGCTTTTTAAACTATCACACAAAATCCAAGAGCCATAAAAGAACAGATTGATAAATTAGACCACAAAATCTAAACTCTAACCATAGGGCAAATACTATGCTAACGAAACTCAAAAGGCAAATAACTGTTAGAGTCGGTTCCCCTCGGCCCCAGGAACAGAGGGGCAGAGTCATCAAAGCTGCAAATGGCAAAGGAGTTTATTGGCTAGGGTCCAAGTCCCAGAGCACCAACGCAGTGGCCTCTCCTATGAATCAGGACCCTGCCCCGGGGTAAAAGTGAAGCTTCTATACTTTCTTTGCACACGACACACCGGTGGCACACGACACGCAGGTTTTACACGACACGCTGGGCACACCATCCTCCCTACTCCCTTAGTCCATTGGTTCCTTTAAAAGTGGCTGATTGTTTTGACTCCTGATTGGTTGGCTCCAAGCCTCGGGATTTTCAATTTTCGCGTTGGCGCCAGTTGATCAAGAATGCTGGTCAACAACAGCCTCAATGCTGGCTGAAAACAGCTGCAATGCCCTGATATGGTGAACTGGTGGTATGTTTTCTTCTGATTGGCTCTCTCCTGTTTGTGGTTTTTGTGGTTATTCCTGGTATCTCTACTTCACACTCCCGGCACTGAGCATTATGTTGAGGCACAGCCTGTCATGGAGTTACTCTTACTCCTATATTTAACAAACAACTAAAAGCAAGCACGGTTACAGAAGCAAATGGCATTAGTTAGAATCAAAAAGAATGCATTCATAAAAACAACAAAGTACATTTTCCTACTATCAATTTCTCTCTTTCATAACAAGGTAGAAAAAATATTTAAAATCACCAGTAGAAAAAATGGTTAACCTTCCCAATATGTGAGTCTATAAACAAATATAAAAATGACCAAGCCAGCAGATATTATCGGCAAAGGAAAGGAACAAACCATTCATTGTAAAGAAGATACAAAAGGCTTTTAAATGTGAAAAAATTCTCAGTAAATGAATTTCAAAGTCCAAAGGCATAGGGGTTCAGTAAAGACCTGACAGTTTGATAATAACTCTGTTGGCAAGGGTATGGGAAACAAGTAGTCTCCAAAAATGCTAGTAATAATATGTATTAGGTATAATACCTGTGGGGGAAAATTCAGCAAGATCTATCAAAATTACAAATCCATCTGTCTTTTGCCTCAGTAATTCCATTTTTGAGAATATATACTTCAGACACAATTGTACTTGCACAAAATTATGAATATTCAGTGTAAAGTGAATCCATTAAAGTATCATCTGTAATAACAAAGTATTGACAACTTTTTAAATGGGCAGTAATAGAGAATTGGGTTAAATAAGTTTTATTAAAGTAAGAGAAGAATAAGAAATGTCTTTACATGTAATATACAAAAATTTCCAAGACATTAAGTAGGAAAACATTTGCAAAATAGAGTTTGTAATATGCAATTATTTATGTTAAGAAAGCAGAGGGGAAAAAGTATCTATGTATTGTTTATATATACTTTTTAAAACTTTGGACAGCTATTTAGGATATCCAAAACAAGAGCTACCTGTGATTAGGAGGTGAGGTGATGAAATGGGTTGTTGGAACAAGGATGGAGGGAGGATGCTTCATTATGTAACTCAATTTAAATCTTATCTGTTCAACAGTGTGAATTTTCCTATTTAAAAACGTAAGTCAATATTAAAATAAAAAAGAAACTTTCTACAGAGTGCAGACCAGTTGTTCTAATCCTTCCAAATCATATAGCTTTTCCTAACATTAGCTTTCAGGTCTTCATGCTTTTGCGTATGTGTCCAAGCAAGTCTCAAAAGGATATTTGAACACTGATAGTTCAAAATGAGATTGATCAGCAGCTCTTATTGAAGCATTACCAATTTCTTATATACAAAAGAAAAAAACTAGATAAAAACATAATTGATAAAAACTAAGACAGACTGAAAGCAAGACTCCAAAACACTAGGGGAATGTCTACTAACTATAAGAAAAATGAAACTATATTGAAAAGTACACCCAAACATTAATTTAGCATCCCAAGAAAGCCTGCCAATAAGCAGTAAAAGCTATTTTGAGCACTATAAAAATTGAAACACAATACTGCAGAAGAACGAAGAGGGATTATATAACCTTATTCAATAAATAAAACAGTAGGTTAATATATGTTGAAGAAATCAATATTGCTGGTAGCACATAAGAGGGGCTCAATTTTCTTGCAATGTGAAAATATATCTCTCTTATCACACATTTCTATGGATAAAATCATGAGTGCCTTCCGTTAGACTTCTTTCATCAAGGGAGATTATTAAAAATGTTATTTTGTATTTCAGTAAGATCATTATAATTTTTTAATTGTTTAATTTCTATAATTACAAAAGAGTATGTCCTGTAACACCCTTTATTTGATTATGCAAAGTGTTAAAATGTTTGCATCACGTGTCATTGGTACCTTTAGGTACATATTCACATGAAAAAAGGTGGAAAAAAAAACTGTTGGATATATAATGGTCAATGTAGGCTTGGATAGAACTTTTCAAAATAGAACAGCTAAATTCACTCAGTTTATTTAATTGAATTGAAACCTCTTAGAGCTGACTCCTTGAAAATGCCCCAAAAGAAAAGTTTTAATCAGGTAACTCTAAAATAATCTGAAAGCATGGGGATAACTTTTATATCTATGTTACTCAGATATTTTTAAATTAAGGTTAAAAGTGAGTTACATTTTGTTGAATTTTAGAAACATCTTTCATTTGAAAATATTTCCAGACATTTAACAAGTCCAAAATGTGACAGGATTTATCTTTTCCCACTTTAGATGTCTAATTTGACTAATGAGGAAAGGCTTTTATTTAAAAGTGTTTCCATTTTGGATTTATTTTGGCTTAATCTGCCTCCAGATCAAAGAAATGACATAGAGCACCTGTCTTGACATAACTTTCTCTTGCCTCCTATTTTATATTTGGCATTTTTCTTGTTTATTCATTACCTGGGTAACTGTGGCCACTGAGAATATTCACCAGTTGTTGAACATTTATGTAATTTATTTAAACTTCCTGATTCCTGATTCTTGATATTCAAACAGCATCAGGAATAGAAGGAACAGTCTTTCCCTTTTTTTTTTTTTTTTCCACACCTGTAAAGACAACCATTAGAGGAAATCATCCAGTTGGTCATGGTGGCTCACGCCTGTAATCCGAGCACTTTGGGAGGCTAAGGCAGGCAGCAGGATTGCTGGAGGCCAGGAGTTTGAGACCAGCTTGAGCAAGAGAGAGACCCTGTCTCTACAAAAAAATAAAAATAAAAATAGAAAAATTAGCCAGGTATGGTTATATGTGCCTGTAGTCCCAGCTAATCGAGTGGCTAAGGCAGGAGGATTGCTTAAGCCCGGGAGTTTGAGGTTGCAATGAGCTGTGATGACACCACTGTACTCTAACCTGGGCGACAGAGCAAGACTCTGTCTCAAAAAATAAAGACTAAGAGATTGTCTTGGAGTGGCATCCAACAGAAGCCAGGAAAAATAAAAATAGAGATATCAAATAGTAAGCACCTTGCCGTCTTATTTGATTTAAATTGTATATGCCCTGGGAAACATGCTTCAACTTTCCAGTGTGTGTATGTGTTTTTTAAAGCTTTTCTTAGCAATCAATAACTCATAATGATAACATAATCTGTAAATAAAGCTACCATTCTGATAATCTTCCCAATTTGAAATCCCACCTAGAGTTGCATTATTTCAACCAATGTAACTTTCACATAGTACTACCCTGGACACAATTAGAGGATTAGAAATGGCAATTACTTTTTATAAAAGGAGTAGAACAGGATTAGAGGAGGGTAACAGTAGAGAAATGTTCACAGCAGGACTAAGAGGGCCAGTGATAGAGGCCTTCACCAGTCATTCCATAATCCATACAGGGGCACACATAAAACAAAAGAAGAAAGAAAGGTGACTAAATGTAAATCTTTAGAAAAGATGGAGCAAATTTGAAGGTGAGGTACACTAAGCAAGCATATTCACAAAGGAAATTACAGGGTTTGTTGTAAGCTGCTTGCAATGCACAAAGCTAAGTGGCCCTAGCCAAAATTCTGCTTCCAGTGCTTTTGCATTTCCTCCAGCATTTTCTCTTTGACAGTGAGTTGATAGGCAGAAACACTTGATTCCCAGTTCATTGACAGACCTTCATTAAAATAGACACGGGAAACAATAGCCTGTAAGACAAATGCCCCTATAATGTTAGGTAATGATAGTAATGGAAAGGAGTCGTTTATGTAGCATTGAAAAGAGGTTACATATGGAACATGTTAAAGATTCATTATTGAGTTATAAAAAGTATTGCAAAATCAAAAAGTTGCAATATCAATCATCAGGTATGACACTGGAATATTTAAATACTCTGTACCTGTAGAAGTGTGTGAAAAAGATCATGTATTTTTTTCTCTGAAATGTGTGTCTTTGCTATTGTTTAAATTATGTTTGTAATTGTTAGCTTTTCATTTGAAGACATGTAATTCAAAGATGATAGTGTACTCTTTATGTCACCAGAAATATGTAGTAGTAAGATTATTAAACAAGGAGAATTTTAGCTTTGAGTCTTCTGGCCTACATTTGTTGTATATTAGTTTACTGATTTTGTTTCCTAATATAAAGGGTGCAAAGGTGTGATGTTCTCTACTTGGAGATATTTTCCGGATGTTTATTTTGTAATTGTCTGTTTGGTTATCACATAGCCCAGTGAGGCAGTGCGGTCAACAAACAGTTCATAAATAGCATGCTCTTTTATGACAAACAGACACCAGTCATAATTTACAGGAATAATAAAATCAGATTTTTTTTTCCCAAACATTGAGTTTTCTTCTCCAGAATGCTACTTTGGTGGTGTGGTGAAAGATTACTGAACTCGGACTCTGAAAACTGGGACTCAAATCTTTGCTGTTTCTTAAAAAGAGCCTTGAATCTCTGTGTAAATTTCACCTTCGCTTTTGTTGTCTGTAAAGTAAAAAAAGTACCCTTAGGTTCTCTTCCAATTCTAGCATTCTGTGATGGCAAATTATGTGGCAAATCTGTATGTCAATCATGAAAGTTGTTTTATGAAGAGGATGGTGACATAAACAAAGAAAAAAGGCACATAGGAGAAGGAATGTGTGATTATGATGGCACGTGACTTTGGTTCTACTCGTGAACCGCTATTGTCATAACTGTAAGAGTCTCAGCATGCATTTTAAACTCTGTAATCATTGGCTTCCTAAACTGTAAAATATGAAAGTGCTCTAGATCAGAAGTTTTCAACAGGTCTTCTCAGGGACGTGAGGACTATGTCACTTGCAGGTGAAAAGAGTAATCTTCCTCCATTCTGCGTCTTCCATACTCTGTCCAGATCCAAAATGCTTTTTGCATGAAGTAATTAACTAAAACTTTAATAACGTCTTCACCTCCAAAGTCTCCCTAATAAGTCCTCTCAAATATTAATTTATATGTTTTTCCACCACCCATACATATGGATGTAGAAACTATTGTCTAAATATGTCAAATTGATACCTAAGTTTACATAGCTAAATTGATAGCAGAGAAAGAACCAGAACTCACTTCACATATAATCTATCCACAGCAAGTTGTTAATAAGGAATGAATAACCACCACGTCAATGTTTTACAGCATAGCCTAAGGACAGCATGAAATATGGCATAATAATCTTATGTCATTAATTAATCCAGGAATTTGTATGGTCTTAAATTCCTATAATCATAGACAATCATTGGTTCTTGAATTTTAAAACTAGAAGGGAGTAGATGTTATCTAGCTTAATTATACATATTATATAGATATTCTCTGCATGTTTCTAATAAATAATCACTTCAGTCTATAACTTGAAAATTTTCTGCTATACATATTCAAAATATGTTCTCTTCATTTCTACAGTTTGCCATGGCCACATGACAATTTCATGACCACAAAGATGCAGGTGTCTGAAATTCTTTCTTGAAAATCCCAACTACTGCCTTGAAAGTACTCTGTTACAAATAAGTTAATGTTGCCATGTAGAGTGGTCATAATCACATAAACATGGACTAGTAAGGATTCTTGGGCTTCTCTTTATAAGTCTTTTGGGAAGGCTTTGGGAAAGAGACCTTGAAGTTCTTAGTTGAGATTAAGAAAGTGACTTTTCCAGGGAGTCAGTTGTGAAATGGGGCCAAATTTCTTAGACAGGTTTTATTTTTCAATTTTTATTGAAAATATTTATTCACTGCTTGTAATATAACAGAAGCAGTAGAATTGGAAAATTAGGAGATCAAGGATTTGGGTGAAGAAGAAGTGGCAAACAGTAAATGTGGGACTACCAGATAGCAGGTCATTGAATTAAAGGAATCAGAAGGATGGATATTGGAAGAACTTTGAAGTTAGTGAAAACTTCTTAAATATGCACACTAACCCAAGATAAAGTATGATAGGCATTGGGTAGAAGATGACACAGAAACATTAAAAGTCCAGTTCTACTATGTGTAGTCTCTTTCCTCTGATCCTGACTCCTGGGTTAATCCCGACATGACCAATGCAGCTGAGTCTCTGTAACATAATTATAGTCTCTGTAACATACTGTTCTCTTAAGACAGAAAAGTGGTTCATTTTGAAGATGGAAGGAACAGTCACATAGATGGCATCTTGCCTAGTAAATGTGGACATGAAGGGGACTCTCAGAATTCCTGTCAAGGGAGCTCGGGAAATGTGACCAAGGACAGAGGTTCTTTAAATTTCCTTGTTAATTCTCTGGAGGCAATAAATCTCATTAGTTAACTACAAACACATTAGACTTTGAAAAATCCTGTCTCTAGCAATCAATAGCTATGGATTTGGAGTCAGTTACTTAAGTTTTTTGAAACCTCCATGTCTGAAATATAAAATGGGACAAATAGAACACCTATCTCATAGGATTGTGGTTAGGATCAAATAAGATAATCACCATAAAGCAGTAAGAAGTGGGCCTGGGAGGCAGTAAAAACTAAATAAATACCATCATTTTATTTAGAAATTGGCCACCATCTATCTAACTTTTGTTTGATGAAGTCTCTCTGGGCTTCAGCTACCTGGCTCTAGGTCCCTGTTGCCAGGAGTACCCTAAAAATAACAGTTCTTATATTATTTCAGTATCATAGTAGTTTAGCAGTTTCTTTATAAGACACTGTTCTTCTAATAACCCAGAGTGCATTATGAATTCATTCTAAAGGCATAGCAACCGCACTGGCTGCGTGGCAATTGCTGCATTAGGCCCACATTGTTCTCAAACACTAAAATCAAATTAACAGACTGTACTGTTAGTAGCAATACTTATTCAGCTCCTTTCCTCTTTAAAGCACTTTATAAACATTAACTAATTAATCCTCACACTCTTATGAGGTAGCTAAATAATTGTTAGCTCCTGGTTTGAGGAAACCAAGGTTGAGGTTAAGTGGTTTGCTTGCTCAGAGCAATAGAGTGAGGCAATATTTAAGTCTCAAATGAGGGCATTTAATTTATATTAATTTATTTTGGACACTGTATTGAGTTTTAGTGATAATTTCTTATATTACCTCACACCATTTCTGTCACAGAACAGATGAAAAAATGTAATTCTCTGCTGAGTCAATGAAAATAGGTAGAAAAAACACCACCATAACTGCTGGTCCCATAGCTTCTGTAGGATCCCTCAGATCCCAGCCCCTCCTCCGCCGACACTTATTTTCTGTGTCCTGACCGAAAATCACAAAGTGCCTTGACTGCTCTATGACACAGCTAGCTGCAGGTTTTTTCAGCAGGCTTGAACCCAAACTGGGCCTTGAACATTCCCGGACATTAAAAAAGGTATCTAGGCCGTTGCCCCAAAACACTGACAGAAACTGGCCCTAGCCCTGAGCAAAATTACTCCAACATACAAACTGCATGCTCTGACCCTCTCACTGCAAACATATGTAGGTCATATGCCCCTTTTCTCTTGCTGTCCCTCACAAGAATATGCTACCGCACCTCTTTAAGTAAGTTCCCCTAATAAACGCTTTGGATTTAAGAATTTGTTTCTATTTAACTTTGGTGTACACCAAAGAAAAACTTTTGCAGTTTGTCTGTACCTGAGTTTTCTAATCTTCTTACCTTTTCTTCTTTCTAATCCTCATAACCTCAGATTCTCTGTGTCTTCCTGTAATTTCACTTTAGGCAAACTTCTGTAAGTGTGGATGTATACTGGGTCACGAGTTAGTAAGAAAGGTTTGTGAATGCAAAGGAATTCTGTCAGCAGAAATTTCAGACACAGAATCCATATGATTAATACTCTACCTTTATATGAAGCCGTCTAAGTTCTTACTTATTTTATCTGGTTATCTTAACTATTTTTAAATTATTGTTAAATCTTTGATTCAAGTGATATGATAATGTTTCTGCTGCTCTAGAAATGTCTATTTGAATCTAAAGCTAGGGAGAAAATTGTTCTAAGTCTTATGAGGCTGTGTTACCCCAACTATCACCCAGGCCCTAACTAACCTCTTGGTTATATAAGTGCATGAAGAACAGGGTGATCAGGGGAAATTTTCAGAGCCATTAGTTTTAGTCTCATGGAGACTACCAAGCCAAATAAAGGGAGCTGTAAAAGAATTATCTTATAGAGATTTGTTGAATACAAGAAAGCAAGATTGGTTTTATCATTGCCTAGATAGAGGTGTGAATATATAGCATCCTCTCTGATCTATTTTTGTGCTTGTATAAATAGTGGTAGCGGAGATCTGGAGAAAATATGGGGGTAGAGGGAGCACACAGAGGAACAGCCTGCACTCCCACAGCTTGGCATGAAATGGATACATGAGTTTCACATAAGCCAATTAGATACCACGCAACATAGGTAGTTAGACTTTAGCTGTCTTGATAATTCTCCACCTCGGAAAAAGAGAACACTAGCCCCAAGAGGATGTGGGGTGAGCTGCCATGGGTGGGATCTCAAAAGGTTTGAAAGAGTCAAGACATTCTACAGGGACCTGTACAAAGAAGAGATCCATGCAATGTATTCTAAAGAACTCACATATGCACCCAACACGATTTGGATGCCTGCTATTGAGAGAGCTGGGCAATGTTAGAGCAGCAGCAGAATCAATTGAGGACAAAACTAGCTCCAATTAAGTAAATCCCAAAGCACCAGCAAGGAAAGGAATCCAGAAAAGGGGAGAGGAGAAAAAATAAAATCATAGCCCATTTCCTATCATAACTGAAGAGAGGTACAGAAGTGCCCACCAGTTGCTGTGTAGCTGAATGGTGCACAAGGGGACCTAGTCTCAAGCGTTTTGTACAGCAATTCAGGTTCACCCTCACTGAGTAGTCCTGCAAGTGTTCTTCACTGAGACTTTGCTTGCTAACATACTGTAACACATCCAGTCTCTCAATCTGAAGCCTAAGCAGAGCTGGGAAATGGGAGGAAATAATCACTAATTTGGATATATAATACTGAAATTTCCAACCAGAATAAAGTAGATAGAACCAAGAAAATGACTGGAAAACTATGAGATTTGCCTGAGATATCAAAGTGGAAAGTGGTAATAGGAAAAAAAATAAAACTATTTCACATTTATATCCCCATTCAATTCAGATTATTCAATAAAGTGGTTAGAATCACATTCAGTAATCACTCAACAAAATTATTAAGCACTTTTGACATATAATTCTTCTAACATTGTAGTTAAGGAAAGAGTAAGACACCTAAAATGTTGCTTCTGAAAAATAATAATCTGTTTCAGGTTCTTGGCTACAACTGTCATGATGCTTTTTCATGTAACGGATTCCTCATGATAGTTGTTTTTGGTAATATCTGCTTTCTTAGGTGTTCAATTAATAGTAAATACCTGATTGAATAATTGACTAAAATAAGTAAATAAATACATAGTCACATAATAGAAGATTACAGTGAAATATACACGGTTGTTCAGTAAATTGTGAGCCTCTTTTTTTCAGGAGCCAATAAAAGCATCCTCTCACGTTACCCATGCCCAGTGAGATTTCTTTAAAAGCCTCTCATACTATCTCAATCTGTATACTTTCAATCTTTTGTTCTAAGGATTTCAAGAACACAAGAAAATAAAATATAATACTATATCACATAGAGTTCTTGAAACCATTGAGTCTGAAAGACAGTTTGTCACTGGTGCCTGGGATAAGATGATGATTCGACTAATGCCTCTGATCTGACAATACTTCCATAATCATCTACATAGCTGTTTCTTCTGCTAAGTCAAAAATATGTCTAAAATATCCATATGCTGTTTGTTTTTTGTACATTTTGAAATTACCATTACGTTTATCAGATAGTTTCTCCATAGTAAGAAGGGACGAATCCAGGCAACGTTGCCAGCTTTCAGGGGGCAGAGTAAATTCTCTTCACAACCCCTGTGCTGACCTTACAGTGTCAAGACTATCAAAAGGGGACATATTTTGATAAAAATAGCAGTGATGACTCATGAATAAATTTAAAAATTATGAGATATTGACAAGAACAAACCTTTCCAGTAATCAAGCACATGCCTATTATTTCTTAACCCCGGAGTGATACAAGTTCAATGCATTCAATTTTAGAAATCTAATTGCAGCAAATTCAAAAAAAATACATATTTTTCTAAGCAATAAATAGAGTCATTTCTTTTTTCTTCTCTGAAGGATAAAAGGATTGGTAATAGAAACCAGCTGCAACTCCAAAAAGACAGGCTCAGTATCTCAGAATACACGGTTTGGGTTTTTCTAAGTGGTCTAAATGAATAGTCAGTTCCATTTCTCCGGCCCCCAGAAAAAGGATGCGATTGAAGGGTCCTTTCAGACAGCTGCAAATATGAATGATTAAAGTGGCTCAGACAATGGAAGAATGAAACCTGCATTTGCAGATGTCACCTTCAAAATCGTGTGGAGTTGACAGCATTGTTTTTATCTGCCATTGTTTTTATCTTAGGTGGTTTTACCATCTGAGAATAAGCAAATTGATTTTAAAATGAGGAACCAATATGCTCAATTTCATGAAAATTACCAGCCAAGGCTGGACTCTGTATTTTTGCTGTTTAGCCAAAGCTGAGGCACTACAACAGTATTATTTTCTATAACCATAGAGTTGGTTTTATCTTCAGTAATTGATTGAATGCAAAGATATGTAAAAAAGAAAGTTCTTAGTTATTCTGATTCTCATGTAATTTCATAGGGCTTTAGTATCCTCCAAGATTACTTTATAAAGTGCATTTTTTCTTATTTTTGTATTTCAGAATATTGCAGGGATACAAATGTTTTAGTTGCATGGGTTGCTTTGTACTGCTTGAGACAAAGTTATAAGTGTGCCCATCACCCAGATAGAGTACATTGTACTCATTAGATGTGATTGTAACCATCCCCTCCTCCCCCATCCCACCTGCTTTATTTCCATTGAGTTTTATTTCCATCTGTGCCCATGAGTGCTGTTTGGTTCATTCCTATTTATTTATTTGTTTTCTTTCAGAGTACTATGGGGGTATAAATGCTTTGGTCACATAAATTGCCTTTGCAGTGCCGCACAAGTGTGCCTATCCCCCAGACAGCATGCACCACATCAGTTAGGTGTGGATTTACCCATCCCCTCTTCCCTCCTCCCACCTACCTGACACCTTATGAATGTTACTTCCCATATGTGCACATTAGTGTTGATCAATTAGTACCAATTTGATGGTGAGTGGATCTGGTGCTTCTTTTTCTATTCTTGTGATACTTCACTTCAAAGAATGGGCTCTGGCTCCATCCAGGATAATACAATAGACAGTTCATTATTTTTTTTATGGCTGAATATTACTACATGGTATGCATATACCACATTTTGTTAATCCATTCATATATTGATGGGCACTTGGGTTGTTTCCACATCTTTGCAATTGTGAATTGTGCTGTTATAAACATTCAAGTGCAGATGTCTTTTTTTATAGAATGTCTTTTTTTCCTTTGGGTAGATGCCCAGTAATGAGATTGTTGGATCAAATCATAAGTTGACTTTTAGTTCTTTGAATAATCTCGATACAATTTGCCACAGAGGTTGTACTAATTGTAGTCCCATCAGCAGTGTATGAGTATTCCCATCTCTCCACATCCATACCAATATATGTTGTTTTGGGACTTTTTGATATAAGCCATTCTCACTGGGGTTAAGTGGTATGACATTGTAGTTTGGATGTGGTTAGAGATGTTGAGCATTTTTTCATATGTTTCTTGGTCATTAGTCTATCTTTTTTTGAAAAGTTTATGTTCATCTCTTTTGCCGACTTTTTAATGGAGTTGTTTGATTTTTTTCTTGCTGATTTGCTTGAGTTCTTTGTAGATTCTGGTTATTAGCCCTTTATTGAATGTATACCATGCAAATGTTTTCTCCCATTCTGTATGTTTCCTATTCATTCTGTTGCATTGTTTCCTTGGCTATGGGGAAGCTTTTTAATCTAATCAAATTCCATTTATTTATTTTTGTTATTGCTGTGATTGCCATTGGGGTCTTCTTCATAAATTCTAGGCCTAGTCTGGTATCTAGAAGATTTTTTTCAACATTTTCTTCTAGAATTCTAGTGGTGTCACTTCTTACATTTAAGTGTGTTATCCATCTTGAATTAATTTTAGTGAGTGGTGAGAGATAGGGATCTGTTTCAATCTTCTACATGTGGCTATCCAATTTTCTCAGCACCATTTATGGAATAGAGATTCTTTTCCCCAGTGTATATTGTTGTCTGCTTTGTCAAAGATAAGATGGCAATATGTGGATGATTTTATATCTGGGTTCTCTGTTCTGTTCCGTTGGTCTGTGTCTCTATTTCTGTGCCAACACCATTGCTGTTTTGGTTACTCTACCTTGTAGTATAGCTTGCAGTTTGGTAAGGTGATGCCTCCAGATTTGTTCAAGTGCATTTTTCTGATCTTTGATTTGACTTGTATCATTTTCCTTTTTAGATTGCCCCAGGTCAACTATGCTGACAGCAATAATCATCAACAAACACATAAGGATTTCTGTTTTTACAAATTTTAATTCTCAATCTTTCTAGGACACAGAGAGGTATTTTGTGGGGTGGAGAGTAGAATGATATAGTAGCAGGGGGAGTTTTCACTTTGCTTCTTAAGGTATAAATTTGTCTGGAACTAAGTTTTCTGTGAATTTCCAATATTTCACAATTTTACCTCATTTCTATTTCTATACAATTCTTAGTCTCCATTTTATATCCTACAGCTGGTCTCTTTATCTTCAGGCCTACACCCATCAAAATAGCATTCAACATACACAGCTGTGAGTAATACAATTTTAATGAAAACTAAGGTGTAATGGTTACATGGCAGCAATAGTAAAGAAAGTTGAAAATTAAACATTAAATCTTTCAATTTTTGGAAAGACTCTGGATTTATTTCCATCAACTTGAACTCCTGCATTCCAAAATGCCTCTTGAGTCTCACTTCCTCCTCTCTTCTCTACTCTACTTCACTTTTCTTTCAAATTCATGTTTATTCTTTATGCAGAAATGTTCAGCTATTTCTTCTTTGCCTTTCTCCAAAACATACTCTCGAGTTCTCACCTTATCTTTCCAAGAAGACTAATCGATATTTTACTAGAACAAGAGACTTTTCTTGTTCTAGTAAAGACAAGGAACAATTCTGATGACAGCTGTGTATTCAATAATTTGCCTCATACCACACCACAAATCAACCTTATCCCACGTCATTCTGCTTTACTCTTGGTATGGATTGGCCTTTTTGTTCCCTTCCCTAGATAGCACCAACCTCATTTCCTTCTTAGACACTTTTCACTTAACATGTCTTCCATTTGACCCATCTGACCCCAAATTATTCTCATGGCTTACATCATCTTGTCATTTAAATCTAACCTGAAAATCACCTTCTCAGAGAATCATTCTTTGAATACTCTGTTTAAAGTACACTCCCATCTCACACTCATATTGATTTGTTAGCATTTAATGCTATGTTTGTAGTGCTTATTCTTACATAAAAATTATTTTGCTTATATATTTTATTCTAATTTATTTTCTGGAGACGAGGCAGCAGAAAGAATACAGACAGGGTTCGAATGTAACCACCACTGCCACTGTACTCCACAGTCTCTGCTGTGTCATATGTGGCCTTAGCATGCCTCTACCACAACATGCTTCTACACTTGACTGTCAATCACTCCTTCACACCCGCATCAGTCACTCCAAACTCAGACTCCTATACAGGAATTCAGATTGTCTTAGCTCCAGGTCATGGACCTTCACCTTGGCTGTCAAGGCAATGAGATAATTCTTACTGTGTATGTCTCCCTGCTTTAATTTCAACAGGAGATAGCAGAATAGTATGTCCCAATAATAACCTGTACAATAAGGAACTTTCCCACAAAATAGCAATGGTAGATAGATGTTGGGAAGCCAAAAATTTGAGAAATATCTATGACAGGGGATATTGTAATTTAAAGGGCAACATAAAACCCTGTGCCCAAAATGCAAATAAGTAATATATATATATAATAGGTTGTTTTAACTCTGGAATTTCCTCTGGAATTAGAGAAGTTAACATGGTAAATTTTGTTTTAATAACTATTATATTTTTATAGTTCAGATAAAGCAAGAAATTTAAGCTAATTTCCCATACTTCTCTGCTAAAAAATATTGAAGTGATCTCTACCCTCATAACATTACCACCTTTGGGCACAAAATTAATTTTCTACATACAAAATTGAAAAGTAGAAGGCATTTTAATTTGATCAGGTCCCATTTATTTATTTTTGTTGTTGCTGTAATTGCCTTTGGAGTCTTCTTCATAAATTCTTTGCCTAGGCCAATGTCTAGAAGACTATTTCCAACTTCTTCCTCTAGAATTCTAATAGTTTCACTTCTTAGGTTTAGATCTGTGGCCCAGCGTGAGTTGATTTCTGTGAGAGGTGAGAGGTGTAGATCCAGATTCAATCTTCTACATGTGGCTATCCAGTTTTCCCAGCACCATTTATTGAATAAAGATTCTTTTCCCCAGTGTATGTTCTTGTCTGCTTTGTCAAAGATTAGATGGCTATATGTGGATGGTTTTATATCTGGGTTCTCAGTTCTGTTCCACTGGTCAATGGCTCTATTTTTGTGTCAGTACCAAGCTTATTTTAATATTACAGCTTTGCAATAGAGTCTAAAGTCTGGTAAATTGATGCCTTCCATTTTGTTTTTATTGCCTAGAATTGTTTTTGCTATGTGGGTCTTCTCCGGTTCCATACAAAGTGTAAAATTAATTTTTCTACATCTGTGAAGAATGATGCTGGTATTTTAATGGGGATTGCATTGAATCTGTAGATCACTTTGGGTAGTATAGTCATTTTAACAGTGTTGATTCTGCCAACCCACGAGCATGGTATGGTTTTCCACCTGTTTACGTCTTCTGCTATTTCCTTCCTCAATGTCTCATAGTTCTCCCTGTAGAGGCCTTTTACCTCCTTAGTTAAATATATTCCTAGTGCTTTATCAAATTAAAAAGCTTTTGCAGAGCCAAAGAAACGGTCACAAGAGCAAACAGGTAACCCACAGAATGGGAGAAAATTTTTGCTTGCTACAAATTCAACAGAAGGCTGAAAACCAGAAGCTATTTAGAACTCAGAAAAATCAGTAAGAAAAAATCAAACAGCCCTATCAAAAAGTGGGCAAAGAATATGAACAGAAACTTTGCAAAAAAAGACAGAATAATGGCCAAAAAAATATGAAAAAATGCTCAACATCTCTAATCATCAGGGAAATGCAAATCAAAACCACAATGAGATATCACTTATCTCCAGTGAGACTGGCCTTTATCAGAAAGACCCAAAACAATAAAT